>BSQZ01000016.1:1644030-1666530 GCA_033239005.1 Lamellibrachia satsuma | reverse complement strand
TGTCGTTGTATTTGTTACCACTGGTGTCGTTGTGTCTGTTACCACTGGTGTCGTTGTATTTGTTACTACTGGTGTCGTTGTGTTTGTTACCACTGGTGTCGTTGTGTCTGTTACCACTGGTGTCGTTGTATTTGTTACCACTGGTGTCGTTGTATTTGTTACCACTGGTGTCATTGTATTTGTTACCACTGGTGTCGTTGTATCTGTTACCACTGGTGTCGTTGTATATGTTACCACTGGTGTCGTTGTATTTGCTACCACTGGTGTCGTTGTATCTGTTACCACTGGTGTCGTTGTATATGTTACCACTGGTGTCGTTGTATTTGTTACCACTGGTGTCGTTGTATTTGTTACCACTGGTGTCGTTGTATTTGTTACCACTGGTGTCGTTGTATTTGTTACCACTGGTGTCGTTGTATTTATTACCACTGGTGTCGTTGTATTGGTTACCACTGATGTCATTGTATTTGTTACTACTGGTGTCGTCGCTACGCCTGTACGAAGAAAGCGCTTTATCGCATTGTCTCATAGATAAATGCGATTTGTAGAACATTTTATATCCTAAACACGACATACAAGTTTGCCTTTGTGGGCTGCAGTGTTCATATTAGCATCACACAGAAATTGAGAAGAAGAAAAACAATCCTTTCTTATATTCTAGCACATTTCAAGCATTGATTGCATTGCCAATCAGTGCACCGCATTTCCGTTGATTGGGTCTAGTGAAACACTTGCCATAATTGACCATAATTGACCATAATTGACCAACCGCCTGCATCAGACGAGGTCTATCTTAATAGTCTGTCCAACTATTTCTAACTATTGTATCGTTTTGTACCGTTCTACAACAAAATAGTTGTTGCAATATTATACCTGCAGTAGTATGCAGTAATGCACATCCAATGTTAGATATATTCTGAATTGATATGAATTAATGACCGCCAGTTGATTAACGGCAAAAAGGGGAACGAATGCCTAATTTATATGTCTTAAAATACGACGTTACAACCGGACTAATAATTCCATGTACGACCGTTGGTATTACGCAATACACAGCATTTAATTTTAATGACGAAATGTTTTCGGATTGACAACATCAACATTTTCAGAAGCAACTTATCGATCGTTTAGGGGTCTATATGTTGTCCTTTTTTATTTCGTATTCGAACTGATGACGTTCGAATTTATTTTATTTTATATTACCGAAGTGGTCTTCTAAAATTAATACTGAATACAACACCATATCAAAGTATATTCAGGGAACGTTCTGAATATTGTGGGGGTGTCAGCGCAGCAGTAGGATATCAATATATCTACACGGGCCTTTTTGCCAACTGGGCATTGCGTGATATCCAGCAACGATTCAAATGCTGGCTGACTCGCTCTATGAAGTCCAATAGATCAAACATGTACGAAGCGACTGGGGTGTGTTCAACTATTAAATGTAATACATTAAGCGTTGAACTACGTCATCGGTTTTATTGTTCGGACTAAATAATGTAGTTTTTTTGGTATCGTCTGAGTCGTGCACAGTTAAGTGACCGCCCGCTAACATTTTGTCCTTTCATTTATATGACTCATACACGCCAGCTAATTGTATAATTGGTATTTCTTGCTTCTTGACGCGTAGCGACTTTTAACAACTTATGATTAACCCAACGTATCTTGTACAATAGGGCGGCTACCTATATGTCATATGTACTAAACAAAACCCTCATGGAATATTAACACAACCTACCTCCTACCTATTGCTTTCCTGCCCAACAGTACATTACGTAATATCTGAAGCAACAAACGTACAAGACATGTTTCTTAATGACATCATCAACATCAACAAAACATATTATTTTCCACACATGATATCATCGACAACACACGTGTACGCTTTTATTATTGGACAATATTGAAATGTAAAACGAACAAAATTATATATATATATATATATATATATATATATATATATATATATATATCTATATATATATATATCTATATATATATATATATATATATATATATATATATATATATATAATATATATATATTTGTGTGTGTGTGTGTGTGTGTGTGTGTGTGTGTGTGTGTGTGTGTGTGTGTGTGTGTGTGTGTGTGTGTGTGTGTGTGTGTGTGTGAGTGTGTGCGTGTGTGTTGTTGCGACAAAACTGCACGTATTTTAAAATTGCATTCTTTTTTCTGTGTCCGATTGCATTCTGCGCATTGCTTGCATGAAGCACCTGCTGATGACGTCAATACACGAACGTGCGACGGCTGTCAGGAGAAAAAAACATCCCATGCATCACAGCAGCGGGGTAACAAGTTTGCCACTACCATCACCAAACGCCATTTCAGATGTTCGATGGATTCGTCCAAAATTATTTATGCTACGAATGGGGAATATAAGACAACGGGCAGCCAGTAGATGTCACCAACTGCTCAAGTGAAGGTCAATCGTCGTCTCAAGCAGGGTAAGTACTTACTGGTTTCTTCTTGTGCTGGCAACATAAAGATTGGCTGACTACGGAGCCTCTTGATTGTGTCCAGTATATTGCAGAAGTGCAAATATGTGTTAGTTTCAAAGTTGACCTATAATTCTGAACGTGTTCAGCTATACACAACAATGTAGATGATGTTGTTAAGCTATAGTGGGTACACTTGTTTCAGCAAAAATAATAGTGATATAACATTTTTGCGTGACATGTGTACGCCAACGGGACGACTCTTTTGAAATACCTTACTGAGACGTTCATAAAATGTGTGTGTGTGTGTGTGTGTGTGTGTGTGTGTGTGTGTGTGTGTGTGTGTGTGTGTGTGTGTGTGTGTGTGTGTGTGTGTGTGTGTGTGTGTGTGTGTGTGTGTGTGTGTGTGTGTGTGTGTGTGTGTGTGTGTGTGTGTGTGTGTGTGTGTGTGTGTGTGTGTGTGTGTGTGTGTGTGTGTGTAATGCACATATTCCGCTATGGAACGTGTTATTTCTATGGAGAAACACCGACTTGGATTTCCATCATGATACCTTTGGACATTTACAACATCTGTTATTTGTAGGACGCAGTATTATTTTACGTATGGCTAGTATATGTCTGCCTTAGGTATGAAACTCACACCATTCCATACGATACATTGGCGATGGTGTTTATTATTCGGCAGTACCTTAAACAGAGTAAACATATTATAATAATGTGTTGTCGTTGTTTCTGTATAGGAAAGTATATGTTTTTAATGCACTATGTCATTTAATATTTAATATGTATAAATGATTTAATGTCAATAATATATATATATATATATATATATATATATATATATATATAAGCTAGTAGTTTGTGTTATACCAACTAGTAAGCGTATTCATAAATTAACTCAACGTAGTTGAATAGTTTATATGAAAGATTGTACAACATCTCATGATTATTAATAGGGCATGGTTTGTTTCTTTAAACGTAGCAATCTAACATAGGGTATGTACACATAACATCGGGTTTAATTAATTCACAAATCATGCTTTAATTTCAGAGTGTGTCTTTTCTTTCACCATGTCGAAGATTCTTGTAGCCCTGATGGTGGTGGCCATCGCAGTAGCCGTGCAAGGTGAGACGTGGCACTGCTTTTATGCCGAAAAGGTTGTTGCACATAAAAAACTTATTGAAACACATGCATTAACGTGCCTGTCAACAGATCATTTTCAAAACCGATATTGCATCCGTAGGATACGACAAATTGTCTTGGTCAATCTTCGGTCTTACATATGTTTATCATTACGACATTCTTGGTTAAGATACGGTGAAATAAAGAAAACATTATATGGTTATTTTCATGATTCACTAGTAATAACTAACGACAACAATTTAAATGTATCCCCATAACAACGCACTTTGAAAATACTGTATTCTTTTTTTCCACGTCTACGACAACGCTGCAGTGATTCATGCAATGGAAAACTGCCGGGTATTTCGTACCAATCATTCTTGTTTCAGATAAGGTGAAAAAACAGTATATGGTTAGTTTCATTATTCACTACTAATAATTGGCGACAACAATTTAAATGTATCCCCAGAACAACACTCATTAACAACATTGTATGCTTGTTTTTCCACGTCTAGGACGCTGCAGTGATTCATGCAAGGGAAAACAGCCGGGTATTCCATATACTTCGTACTGCGGTCCTTGCAACCGATACTACAAGTGCATTGGCATCAAAATTGTCTACATGTATTGCCCCGAAAACAACCAGTGTCTCATCAAAGGAGTATGCGGTGAGTAGTAAACATTTGTTTGCAACGTTGTTATAATCTATATATATATATATATATATATATATATATATATATATATATATATATATATATATATATATATATATATATATATATATATATATATATATATATATATATTAAATAAATATTAGAAGTGGTAAGGGGAAACGTGACACTGAAAATGTAAAACTCTCCTGGACGAATAACTGAATAACTAGCGTGTTGTCCACGATTAGGTAAATACCGATGAAAACCTCATGTTTGCGCTTCTATGCACTGTGGGCACGTGGTTCGTTGTACTGTGCTTCGAACAATGCGGTTTAGTTACTAAGAGAAACAAGAATATGAGTTATGATATTGTTGTGATATACTCTTTCCTTTGCGACAAATACTGTTTGAAAAAAAATCTTCTCACTATGAACCCATCCAACGTTGCAGGGCGGTGCCAGGACCAATGCTATGGAAAGCCGAACGGCGACTACCAATCTTTGGACAACCCGCGTCCCTTCTACTACCACTGTGAAAACGGGTTCCTCTCCTACAGGACTTGCCATCCCAACGAGGTCTTCAACGCATGGACCCGCAAATGCGGTAAGTCACAGATTGCAGATTTTTTACATTTTCTACGTTTCTTCATAAATAAGCGTATTTTCATAAGAATTACATTTTATTGCCACGAGAATTTTGACTGAAGTTTCTATATCAGCCTGGCGTTAAATATATCAACTAATATATCGGTTAAATTTGTGTACGGTCTACATGTTTTTGTTATATAAATAAGTATAAATGAGTACCCTTTCTGGTATGCCATCAACCTCTTTCGACCGTATGCTCCCTATTGGGAGTGGCCGCACAGATCCTCCTCCGCCACGATGTCCTGTCCACTGCGTCCTCCTCCTTAAATTCTGCCACCTCCATGTCTCTCTTCACCACGTCTGTCATTCTCAACCGCTGCCGTCCCCTGGTGTGTCACTGGCAGCCTCTACGCTTTCTTTATCACATTAGCCTATCTCGTTAGTAAACAACTATTTTCATAATAATAGCAACTCATGCAAAACAAATGTATGCCAACAGAGTGCTACGAGGTGTTCTGTGAGATGGGTGATGGCTACCAGCCGTCTACGTGCGGAAACGGCGGATGCAGTGGATACGTGATGTGCAAGGCCGGCTTCCCAGTGCTGAGGCGTCGGTGTCCTCCCATTCGCCCATACTACTGCTGCAGGACACGCGTCTGTGTTGCCGTCAGAACTGTCTGTACACAGTCTTGCCGACGAATGTAGAGCTCCGCGGCAAGGAGAATAGAGAGAGACAGGTGAGGTGGCATCTTAGTACCTATTCCACCCAACGAAATATATAATATTTCCGCTGCATAATTTAAGACTTCTATACACGCGTATGAGGGCACACGTACATACAGATACACGCTCTCCAACGTGACCTTACATCAATACATAGGACTACATACATACATACATACATACATGTATGCATACATACATACATACATACATACATACATACTTACATACAAACAAATTTACATACATACATATATGCCTGCATGCATCCACACATATATTATATATTATGACTTAAAATAGTTTGTCTCGCCGTTAGACTTTTCAGGATATAATTATATATGTATACATGACTTCATATTAAACGTATATTAAATCCATCAAAGCGAAATATTAACTTGTAAATAAAACTTAGTAGAAACATTCCAAGAACTAACGGCAAAATTTTAAGTGTGCCTGTAAGTTGTAACTTGGTAATATTTTTTTCAGATTCGGCAACTGGGTAGAACCCGAAGACCACCACGCTGACTAGCGACGACATCGTTCCTTCACTTCATGCAGCGTCCTCTGTCGTCATCGACAGAAACCACAACACCGTGCACGTGTTTCATCGACGAACTGAAGCACACTTGTGTAGCGATTTACATGTATGCCTACTTGTACACTTGATTCATTAAAGTTCCTGCTGTGTAACGTATAATGCCATTGTGTGTTTTGATTGACTGGCTTGATCTATTGATATCGTCACCGCGACAAGGCTGAACAACCCGCGTTATCCGGCATTACACGAGAGAAAACATTATATCATTGTATAGAAGCGATGTCGCGACAACGCATCGAGGTGACGTCTGGTCGCATGACACGGCAGTGCGAGATTACTAGAAAATTACATTCGTAGCGTCATATATATATATATATATATATATATATATATATATATATATATATATATATATATATATATATATATATATATATATATATATATATATATTAAATTATATTGTAACATAATTACTTCTGCGCATGCATGCAAACTCCCATGGCGCATCGATATCACGTGCATGCATGTACGGATACCTCCTGACTACACACGCACTCACATACACGCGAGCAAACACTCGCACGCACGCACGCAAGCAAGCAAGCACGAAAGTTTGAAGTGTAAAATGTATCTGCAAACACCAGGCCCGTTTGTCTGCGACATTCTGAAAATCGATTAAACGTGGCTTATGTTGGGGCCTAGTGATTTGTGTGCATATGAATTTATTTAAAAGTTGCAAGAAACAAGCTATGGTTTGAATAAAATTAATCCAGCTTTAAATGTTCCACATGTTCGCATCATAGAATATTCTATATATAAAACAGCTATGTAGCGAATGGGGTGGGTACATATATAATGAAATTGAATATATTTATGTTTTGATGCTGTTGAAATACAAACAACTGACAAGAACAGCACAGTGCACACATCAGAAGAGGATTGACAATTATGATGCCAGATATGAATGGTCAACCTTAGAAACCTTTACTCGGCGTAAAGGTATTACCCGTTCGGCTGCCTCTCATTGAAACAAATGGGATTTGTATATTTAATGAAATTGAACATGTGTCAGGGTAATTGCTGTTGGGGAAACATGATTTTTATTATACATAGGTTCCTACATTTCGTTGCCATAGGTGTGATAATATGTTTTGTTAACTACTCGCCTTGGCGACAATTTTCGTTGTTCTCACATGGCCGCCATCTTGCTTTTCATTTTTAACAACATAAATCAGTAATAATGTTTGTATCTAATTCCTCTTGTATGAAAACACACAAAAACATGCATTTTTTATTGGATTTCCCAATTTTGGTAAATGTTTCCAAAGTTTAAAACTCCACACCCACGTGGACATCATAATATAAATGCTAGATATGAATAGATAACGATATAAAAAAACGTTATCCGGCGAAAAGGGTTTGATGGACATATATAGTGGTTCCATGTTCAACATAATATTTCAGGGCAATAGGCAAAAATTAAAAGAGGTGATAACTAGAGGGTTCAACAATAATAATATGTTTGGCCCTTTCTTTGTTCCATGTGATTTCCTATAATGGATTATGAAGAATGTTAAGTATTTGTCTTTGTCTTTGCGAATATAATTAAGACAAATTACACATGTATTCCATGTGTGCGATACGCTACATATAGAAGGGACTTACGGTTTTACAGCCTCATCCGAAAGACACAGACAATGTGGATTTGACAAAGATGTCCACTTTTCGAAAGGGCAACACGACGACTGCTCCTTTTGATTGGCTAACGCGCCACACCAAATATACTAGAATGACGTCTCAGAATATTAACACATCAGGAACACTCTGAACATCAGCTGAATCCCGATTGTTTATGTTGTTCTCTAACACATCTTGTTTATGATATTCTCTAACACATCTTGTTTATGTTGATCTCTAACACATCTTGTTTATGTTGTTCTCTAACACATCGTGTTTATGTTGTTCTCTAAAACATCTTGCTTATGTTGTTCTCTACCACATCTTGTTTATGTTGCTCTCTAACACATATTGACGCCCTCCATACGTCGCTCAACATTGCCTTCTGTGTGATTTAATGTTTACACTAGTAAAGAGAAAAAACATTCAGCCAGTGTTCTTTGTGCCGAATTGTGGATGTTGCAATCGTGATTGGGGTAATTGTTAGTGGGTGGACATATTACGTGTAATAACCATGATTTGTTGGTGCTTGTGGAGTGGTGGGAATAAAAACAAGTGATTTGAAATAAATGGCACACCGTCGTCGTGGTCCGATAACCTTTCGTATAATATTTATATTCGTGTGAAGCTAGAATACAGCACGCATCCATAAATCAACACTTGCCGATTCGAATGTGTTAAACCGTGGCTGTCTGTACTTTCCACAAGGGTTCCAAACGAGTCGCTAACACGCACTTGTTCTTGATTCACACGAATATAAATTTATTCAAAAGGTTGTCCTATTATCACGCCGACAAAGACATAGATAGCGTTTAGGTGCTGCACGGACGTTAAAGTGCTGGACCGTCGATCTAGAGGAACTGACTGCTGTGTCTTAACTTAGGCAAATTCTTTCATCCCACATTGCCTGTGTCTTTCGGAATATGCACTTACTGCCACCAGTCCCTTCTACGAGTTGTATATGACAAGGTAAGAATTACAAGCACACATGGTGTAAATGTGTAATCTGCTCTAGACTATGTCTCTCAACCACACGAGTCACGGCCGAAGCGTCCACATATGCTTCTCAATCAATCCTGCCAACTGCTTCACAAGTGGACGCGATGTGCGTGTGTGCTTCCTTGCGTGCGTGTGTGTATAATATTGTTATGTGATTTACCCAATATAAATTGTGTGGTGCAACAACACGCACAACGTATACGTATATTGAGCACGCATTCATTGTTGTACATTTAACATTAACCATTGTATAACTGAATTGTATATACATTGCGTATGTATGGAAGTCATTATGTCTATATGTATGTTCTTTGTATGAATGTCCATTTGTCTGTATGTATGTATGTTTGTCTCTTTGTTTGTCTGCATGTATGTATGTACCTATGTATATATGTCTGTTTGTATGTATGTATGTATGTATGTATGTATGTATTTTGTCTATCTGTTTGTCAGGATTTATGTATGTATATTTTATGTATGTCTGTATATATGCCTGTCTGTCTGTATATATGTGTGGTTGTCTGTCTGTATGTCTGCAAGTATGTCTGTATGTCTCTATGTCTGTCTGTCTGTTTTTTTTTATGCTTGAATGTATGTAGTAGGCTGCGTGACAGACCACAAAGGCGAACATTAAAGTGAACAGTATATAATTTTTGTTTAGTCATCACTCTTTAAATAAGCAAAAAAGGGAAGTGTTTTTACAGGACTATACTCCAGACACACATTTCATGTCGGAATATTGTCAATACATCAAGATTGGCTTCACGCGGTACCTACCTAACACACTTGTGTACGGTGAAAAAACGCATACACCGTTCCCAATGACACATACATGGCAAACGTCAGTAAAGTGTAAGTATGTGACTGGCTTACGTTCTGAGCAGCTTAATGAAATACATTAGTTTTTGTTAAGCTGCTACGTAAAAGTAGACTTTAGTTTCTTTAATAAAATATTGTGATACACATAGGCCGTGTATACAGCTATATAACGGAAACTTGAATTTTATCAGTGGTGACATCTGAGGACAACGTTCAAACCATGCCTTTTCATTTAAACTCAACACGCAGAGTGCACGAATGCTTGCATCACCATTTGCATTTTAGTGTCAGCAAAAGGTGTTTGTTGCAAAACACAACAGGAATATGTGGAGCAGACATAAATTAGTTACTTCGTTTGACACTACCAACCATTTCCCCAGAGTTGTGGGACTCGAGTCCTCAAGTACGTCGTAGGACTTGAATCATGACTTGGGACGTACTTGACACTTGTCGGCGAAATAATTGAAACTTGAATTCAATCCGATACTTGAGAATTGAGCAAGGCCTTAAACGAAGCGTGCTTGCGTGCTTTACTGCGGTGCGTACATGCATGCGTGCGTGCGTGAGACCTCGATCGATGCCGGTTTGCTGAGTACAGTACAACAGCATGCCTATGAGTGACTCAGACATTTATTTAGCCTCTGGGCTGAGGCTTACCTGTATAAAATACACACGCACGGTTGTGGCACTTTTTATTGGTACGGACAATGGCTTGAACGTGGACTTGGACTCGCACATTGACGACTTGCATTTGGACTTGAACTCGAAGAAAAAACATGCCAAACAACCCTGTTTTCTCCACCTTTGTATTTCAACAACACTCTGCGTATGCACAAGTTAGCTGATTTACGTGTGGTCGCATCGGTTTATCAAGACCAAACAAACTGTATGGCATGTGGCTTGGTCGTCAACACGGTTTGTGGGACAAATAAATCCCAGCAGCAGTGGCACCACCTAACGAGTGAAACGGATATTAAAGCACATTAGCACTATTGTGGATATCAGACGTGGACAGCGCGGTGTGTATGGTCTTGGTGGCCGTGGCACGACAGCTGTTTATTGGCAGTCATGCATTTCGTTTTTACCTCTGGTGCTTTTGTGTTTTTGTAGGTACATTTAATATGTTATCTTAATAAATCGATGAGCATGACGGAGAGCCATCATAAATGTCTTGCCTCTGGTAGGTAGTTGCAATGTCGCCTTTAAAATGTTTTATTTATTTATTTATTTATTTATTTTTTAATCTTTAAATGTTTTAATTTTTTAATCTTGCAACCTATTATATTACTCTCGCTTGTTTTCAACTGTTTTTAGTATTACGATTGTTATATGTAATGTTTAGTTCCGTGTGTGATTGGGTGCATGAGAGTATGTTTGTGCTAACGCCACAACACTACAAATTCCTTGTACTTGCTACTTGGTAATAAAACGTATCTATCTATCTATCTGATGTATATAACATATGGATAGGAGGCCGGCGGCTAATGGCTGCACTATTTGATTTGCAATATGCGCAAAATATAATCCCTGGGCTGGCTTAAGGAGCAGTTTATGGCCAACGAAAGGTAAATCTACGTGTCATATATATATATATATATATATATATATATATATATATATATATATATATATATATATATATATATATATATATATATATATATATATATATATATATATATATATATTTATATATATATGCATATATATATATATATATATATATATATATATATATGCATATATATATATATATATATATATATATATCTATATATATATATATATATATATATATATATATATATATATATATATATATATATATATATATATATATATATATATATATATATATATATATACATATATATGTATATATGCACATATATATGTATATATGCACATGAGGGACAATGACGATCAGTGTCTGCAAATGCCTTGTCCATGCACTTGTGACATCAAGACTCGACTATGGTAATGCTATGCTCTTTGGCTTATCTGACCGTCTGCTGCACCGTCTAGAGAGGGTTCAATGCTCAGCCGCTCGTGTTGTGATGCAACTTCGACGAGATGATCGGCGATCTATCACTGCTGTCCTGCAACACCTACACTGGCTCCCAGTGAGAAAGCGTATCGAGTACAAATTACCTATGGTTGTACACACGGCACTGTATGCAGGCACGCCAGTGTATCTTGCCTCACTGCTACATCGTCACTCGCCACGCAGGACCCTACGCTCTGGTGGTGGTTTACTTCTTGATGTTCCACGTGTAAACCTAGAACGTTATGGTCGCCGTGCGTTTTCTTGTGCTGGGCCGACATTGTGGAACTCTCTGCCACTGGAACTACGCGTGATCCAGAACAACAGGCAGTTTTGAAAACTATTGACGACATTTCTGTTCTTAAACTAATTTAATCAGACCTCATTTAACCTTGGTATTATTTATGCATACAGTTTTACTAATGTATAGTTTTATTTATCTTAGGTTTAATTACCTTTTTTATAATCTTTTTAACCTATTTAATATAATGTAGGCTTTTGTTATTTATTATCCAATAGGATCAGGTGTTCAGCACTTTTGCAAATCGTTTGCTTTATCACTGCACTTAACTGCAATTTTACTATACATAGGTTTATTTATATATACGTTTGTATACATATTAGCATTTTGTTTCCTAATTTTACTTTTTATTTATTTCTTTTAAAAGCATCTTTATGTCTCTTAAAAGTTTGCCGATTTGTAATCACCCGTGAACGGGGCACTAGTCCCGGATTTGATGGTGAATAAATAAAGTATATTATTATTATTATTATTATCTTTATATATATATATATATATATATATATATATATATATATATATATATATATATATATATATATATATATATATATATATATATATATATATATATATATATATATATATATATATATATATATATATATATATATATATATATATATATATATATATATATATATATATATATATATATATATATATATATATATATATATATATATATATATATATTTAGGTGATTTGTCATATGCCTTCTTAAGATATTTAACTTGTCCAGCAGAAAGCCAAATTTGGCATTCATTTCTTTGAGACGAGTGAATCGTTTAGCCATTTCCTGTTGGAGCTTTTCATGACACGCATGCTTTTCCGTTCGGCCCAGAGCCATTCCTCACGTGCTAGTTCTCCTGACGTTCTTTTCCGTCTTCGCCCCGTGTCTGAACGTGTTCTCCCATGTCCATGTCCATGTCCATGTCCATGTCCATGTCCATGTCCATGTCCATGTCCATGTTCATGTCCATGTTCATGTCCATGTCCATGTCCATGTTCATGTCCATGTCCATGTCCATGTCCATGTCCATGTCCATGTTCATGTCCATGTTCATGTCCATGTATCACACCTTGCCACTCTTCAGTTTTAGCACAACTAAGTCGTCGCGAGTTTCTGACATGTTTAACAGTAGTGATCTAGTATCGCTAGAGGCTTCCTGGAAGTTCATTATAGGATATTGTAGTCTCTTTCGGACACGGTTAATCTTTGCCAGGATATCGTATCAGAACGGAAGAAGTGTAGACCGAAACGAATATCGGTCACATCACGCAGGAGACACCACCCAGCAAAACCGACTCGTACGCTAATTCCCAGTCGCGTGATCCAAACACTACCACCGTCGCCTATCGATTGAATACCAAACTTCACGAGACTGCCTTTTGTTTCACGTTAAAATCGCAAATCCGGATAGTCAATGTCCAAATATGTACGTAGTGTGAATAGTTTATGTACATCCGCAGTAGATTTAATAAAACATGCCTATTTTTTCAAATCATCGAAAACATTGACTGTAGTCGTTAGATCTGGTAAGGCTAAAAATAGCGGAAATCCAAAATGGCAAACACCGTGAAGGCCAATGCCGATCATGAGCGCGTTTTCCATCCTGTTGCCGATCACACAAAAAATAAAATCTACATACAAACGTTTCAAAATCGAGCTAGCATGTTGCAGTAGATATTAGGTAGGTTTGTATTTTTCGCAAAATGAATTTGAAATGAGAATATCGAAAAATCGAATCGTGTTAGGCAGTTATGGGAAATACTGGCCAAAGTTAAACATGAATTCAATCTTTACAACATATCTAATAACGATTACACTGAATGACACATTATTAATATACGCAACTACAGTTACACGACAGTGGAATCACGGATTTTCAATATGATTTTATCAGTTGGATAAGTAAGTTGACCGTCGATTTGCCCACTCCCCTTCCATCAGACCAGTCGCCCTGTACCGGGTCAGGGGATGCGCTAAAACTTTCATATCAATACATATTATTATTCACGAGACCTATTTATATTTTGTAAAGGTTTTTGATAGCTTGCGATACATTTTCGTGTGCGAACGTGTGAGCATACGTACGTGCTTTCATATTCTTGTTTATATACATACGCTAAAACTAGTAGGAAACACATGTTTTATGCATTGCACTGCAGGACTTTTATTGGAAAACGAAACAAACAAATGTGTATACATATTAAACGGCTTGCACAGACACGTCTCTTCGCATTGTCTCGCGCCAGAATCACATGTGGATGAGAGTTGTGTTCAGTGAAGACAAAGGATGATGTACGTCGACGAGAATGCTCTGTGTGGTCTTCCCTGGGTTGTTTACTTCTTCATGCTGAAATGTAAAAACAGATTGGCCGTGAATGATTTTATGTATGCTTGTGTGTGTATATGTGTGCTTGTGTGTGTGTGTTTGTGTGTGTGTGAGTGTGTGTGTGTGTGTGTGTGTGTGCGTGCGTGCGTGTGCGTGCGTGTATGTATGTGTGTGTTTGTGTGTGTGTGTGTGCGTGCGTGTGTGTGTGTTCGTGTGTGTGTGGGTGTGTGTGTGTGTTTATGTATGTGTGTGTTTGTGTGTATGTGTTTGTATGTGTGTATGTGTGTGTGTGTGTGTGTGTGGGTTTGTGTATGTGTATGCTTGTGTGTGTGTGTGTGTGTGTTTCTGTGTGTGTGTGTGTGCGTGCGTGCGTGCGTGCGTGAGCGAGCGCGTGTGTTTATGTGTGTGTGTGTGTTTTGTGTGTGTGTGTGTGTGTGTTTGTGTGTGTGTGTGTGTGTGTGGATTTGTGTATGTGTGTGTTTGTGTGTGTGTGTGTGTGTGCGTTATAAAAATACCACGGGTATGTTTGCATTAAATAGTGAATTTTACATTAATATCAATCTTCACATTCGTCATGTTCGTACAACAAAGCCCACTAGAATTGCCTTTTGTAATGTTTCACTTAGATCATTAGCAACTTATCAATCAGGTGCAATGTCCATGTTTCCTTACCAGCCACCGTAGCATGAACTGCATTGGCCGCAGCACTGGTGGGTATGGTGGTTGAAGAATGGACTTGATCCCATGCAGAGTTTGAAGTACAGCGGGTACCCCATGTAGCAGTACAGATAAGTGTTACAGCCTCTACACACGGACGGCTGGAAACCATTGCCTTTCTCGCAGAACACCTCGTAGCACTCTGTCGACAGACGGATGTCAATATAACAATCACAAACTCAGCTCTTGTGATGGTGGTGGTGTTGGTGGTGGGGGCGGAGGCGGTGGTGGTTGTGATCGTTGTCGTGGTCGTGCTGGTGATGTTGGTGGTGTGGGTGGTGACGGTGGCGGTGGTTGTGGTGGTGGTTGTGGCACAACATTGACCAACAAAGTGATTTGTAACTACACGATGGACCAAAACGAGATTTGTCAGCTCATGGCAAACCAACAACGTAAAGTATTAGCAAATGCTCACCGCAACGCCTTGTCCACGGATTGAAACGCTCATTGGGATGACACGTCTTGTAGGAGAGGTATCCGTAGTGGCAGCTGTAGTAGAATGGGCGCGGATATTCTAAGCTCTGGTAGTCGCCGTTCGGCTTCCAGTAGCAACTGTCAGAACTGCAGCCTAAGGATAACAAGCACACAGCAAAGTTTCATAATTTCCATTGTTTAAAGATATAAGATTATATACACGATATAATATCCAAAATGGCCATAGTTCTAAATTTTTAGCACTGTATGAACGGAGCATAATTGCCTCTTTCCACTTTAAATTGTGAAAGCAATGCCTATTAAGAAATTGGGTTGTGAGAAAATGCCATATGACAAAGGACCTGTGACAAATGTCCTTTGAGAACATGTCATGTGAGAAACTGCGCTGTGAGAAAATGCCATAGAAGCGAATTTCCAGGGATTTGTTTACAGTGGATACAGAATTAATGGAGAATGATGTGAAAATTGCGAACTACTCACCTCCGCAACCTCCCAGACACCAACCCCATTTGCGACAAGCACCCCATCCGACAGGGGTGTCACTACTACCATCGCACGTGACGTACTGACCACAGCTGTTGCAGGTCGACGGGTATATCCCGGAAGGCCTTCCCTGGCAAGTGTCGCGCCTACAACCTGGAATGAAGGCGGGTAAAACAATTCAAATTCAGTAAAATACACATATTGGGGTATGATTCTGACACAAGTCTAAGTGCCGCGTCACATACACACACACACACACACACACACACACACACACACACACACACACACACACACACACACACACACACACACACACACACACACACACACACACACACACACACACACACACACACACACACACACACACACACACACACACACACACACACATATACATATATATATATATATATATATATATATATATATATATATATATATATATATATATATATATATATATATATATATATATATATATATGTGTGTGTGTGTGTGTGTGTGTGTGTGTGTGTGTGTGTGTGTGTGTCCGTGTGTGTGCGTGTGTGTGCGTGATTGTGCGTGTGTGTATATTTGTGTGCGCGTTTGTGTGTGTATGTGTGTGTATGTGCGTTGCTCTCCTCCTTTTCCCTATAATCCGGGATGAGGCACAAATACCGGTTTATATTTCCTCTTCTTCTTCATAACGTTTTACTACCGTCTCCACTAATCGCCTCCACTCCCCTCTAGCACTTCCCCTCCTTCTCCATTCCCCTTCCACTCCCACTAAATCTCTCTTCACGCAGTCCTCCAATCTCGGCCTCGGTCTTCCCCTTTTCCTTCTATCCTCCACTCCAAGCGCATCCGCTCTCTTCATCAATCGTTCCCCTTCCATTATTTCGACATGTACACGAGACACTTTGTGTCACTGTGTTGAGTGCATAGACGAACAAATAATTGTGAACAATACTAATAATGAACGTATATAGCGACATCACACTGTTACTTCCTCACCCCCGTGGACGTTCACTGCGAACACAATGGCAAACACCACCAGAGAAACAAGAAGCTTCGACATGATGGCAGATCTGAAGAAAAATAAAGACGCGTCTGTCAGTTACGTGAAAGGGTGGGTGTAACACAGAGATGTACAGGTTTTATTTGCTTTTATTCTTTGGTTTTAATATTTCTTAGTAATGCTGCTACACATTTTTCGTGTAATCTTATTAATACGTTCGCATGGAACACTCCATAGATTGCCTAAGTACCACTTTTTGATACTATTAGCATTAAACACAGCATATTCGTAAATGCATTGTGTTCTGGTGGTGTATTATATTCTAGTCAGCATAAACATATAAAAGGCACCAATATTTGCATGTATGTATAATGTTTGTAACGATATACATGACAAATACGTTCATTGAACAGCCAAGAGTTCCTTGTGAGTTGCTTAATGTTTACCCATATTTTTGTCAACGCGTCGATACTTTTAAGAATTTTTTGAGTTTCCACTACATTCTTGATTGAGCTAACTGCAAGTTTTAACACACACTAGTTGGCAAACAAGACATGCATGTGCATACTGTCCAACCACGTTGTACTTACCAGGCTTGAGTTGGCTGTCGATGTCCTCTTCCACTGCTGATGAGTTGTGCCTTGCTGCCGCCGCTTTATATACTATAGTCTTCACATAAACATTGTTGACACGATTTAGTAGGTACGAACAAGTCATATGTTAGCCACAAAAATCCAATCAAACTGCCAGTTCATGTATTATGTTGTTAGTATTGTTAAGTCGCCATAGGCCAACGTGGCCCGATTTACTGGTCCAAGTCTGAACAGTCGTAGTACCTGTTGCATCTAAGATCGTTATTTATGATACCGCTATGCCACGGTGTTCCCACAATCATAAATGTGCTGTGTTTACCGCCGTAATCTGGTTTATGTTACATAATTTGCAAGACTAAATCAATATTTACTACTGTTATTCATTAGTATTGATCCAATATTCAACTATGTGTTTGTATGAAGTCAAAAAGTGTCATAGTGTATACATTGGGCCTACATACGTAGCTGTAATAATGATTGTGTTGGAACATAGTTTTGACACATGACGGTGGGTTACATTGTAATCAATTCGTACCTGGAGTAGCGTACGTCACTCAGGGGTGAGAGCTATAAACATGTGGCAAACTGTTCCATTAAAGTTACAGGTGCTGTCCTTTATTCCCGACAATGGGTGAAAGGATCCAGTTTTTCAATCAGCTATCTAGACAAGGGTCTGTGTGAATGACGTCAACACTGTGTATCGTTAATCAATCAACTCCTGATGATAAAAGGCCACTTTGATGTTGTGGCTTGCTAGCCCGAGCGGCTCTCTATCTCTCTAAATATCCCACTCAATAAACCCGTGGAGATATTTTGTCACTAACCTTTGTGGATTCACCCGAACAAGTAATACACTAAAGTTCGAGGAAGTTGTCACATCAACTACCGAAATGCATTGCTAGTGTTCATTGCTAGTGCACATTGCTAGTGTACATTGCTAGTGTTCATTGCTAGTGTCCATTGCTAGTGTACATTGCTAGTGTTCATTGCTAGTGTACATTGCTATTGTATATTGCTAGTGTTCATTGCTAGTGTAAATTGCTAGTGTACATGCGAGGCCCTCATTTATTTAACTGTGAACCCACAGAACGTAATATAAACAGGGGACAACTCCAATTAATGGTCAGAAGCACACAATCATAACATCACTACAATGTATTTGTACTACAATAGCGGTCACTGATGTTGTAGCTGTTGCTGCTGCTGTTGCTGCTTCTGATGTTGTTACTGCTGCTGCTGCTGCTTCTTCTGTTGCTGTTGCTGCTACATGTGGTGATGCTGCTTGTTCCGACGCCGACGCCGCCGCCGCCGCCGCCGCCGCCGCCGCCACCGTGACACATTAACCGATACATTAACAATTCATTAACGATACGTTAGCCGGTGCCGCCGCCGCCGCCGCCGCCGCCGCCGCCGCCGCCGCCGCCGCTGCTGCAAGAGATTTGATCGTAATAATAACGGTCATTGAGTTGCAATGGTCATTGATCAACATAAAGTCTCCGGCTGCATCAGCAAGATTCATAGGATTCAACACACATCGTGAATAATGTGAACAATTTCCACAAATCAAGTTTGTTGATCTTCAAATGTGCCAATAATTTAAGTGGCAGCCGCTGTTTGCTTAATAAAAGAGTGCGGTGTTGAAACTCGGTTAATGTATAACTCAGTTATATCACACCTCAGCTAAGACTTAACTCAGTTACGTCACAACTCAGTTTAATTATAACTCACTTAACTATGATAGGGAATAAATTGCTCCTGTGTCGAGTCATATTATTAAGAAAACTGCAACCTTTACCAATATCGAAGTTTGAATGTCATGTGAACGCGAACATACACGGACACATAAACGACCGAAGGCGCGAACCTATTTAGGTGTTATCAGCAAAACATCTACATGTTGTGTAATGCTGCGTCCGCGATGCTCATACATTCAGTGCGTGAATGATATGTTCATCAAAAGCAAATGGGTTTTTGTTGTTTATATTGTAAATGTGTGTACGACTCATGTATTAATTGCCATAGTAACCGTTTTTCCACTTAATTTCGACTGAGAAATAACTGAGTAGTTTGTCCCCTGTCTGCCGTTTTGAAATTTGGACAGTTTTGTTCACCACACTTTGTCTGTGTCTTTTGGAAGATACGCTAAAAGTAATATGGTATATCTATCTGATTCATATGTCAGGGAAGTCCGACACAGGGAGCTGGAAACACTGCTGTGGGCTCACACAGCCAGTGGTGTCGATCTACAAGATTACATTCTGGCGCCACATAATCTGCTGCCAAAAAGCCTGCTCTAATATTGGAATACCCCTTGTATTGGTGGACACCGCCACGAACGATTGTCTAGGCGGACACCGTCATGAGCGCCTTGTCTAGGTGGACACCGCCATGAGCGCCTTGTCTATGTGGATACCGCCATGGTCGCCTTGTCCAGGCGGACGCCGCCATGAGCGCCTTGTCTAGGCGGACACCGCCATGGGCGCTTTGTCTAGGTGGACACCGCCATGGTCGTCTTGTCTATGCGGATACTGCCATAAGCGCCTTGTCTAGGCGGACACCGGCGCTACGTAAGATCACGAATTACTCCATATGATCACACATTATTATTATTATTACTTGTTTTGGATAATACCAGCCATGGGGTAATACTAATATGTAACAGTAATTGTAATAGGCGTTTTTTTCTTTGTTAGTAATAGTAATATTTGAGATTTTTTTCAAAAGTAATAATAACAGTAATGGATCCTGAAGTAACAAATAATAGTATGTTACTTTTATGTTACATCTATTGCAGCAAATATATAACTAAATTAGTCTTGTGTTATGTTATTCCAATTGATAGTAATTGTAAACAGTGAACAAACAACGGCTGGTATATTATTCAAACAATATGAACATACCAGTAGGCTGATAATGTTATGGATTCATGAATGCCTGTTCAATGAAACAATGCAGGAGGAGCATTAACTGTTGAGATGTCCCATTGGGGTGGCTATGGCTTCACACATTCATAGCACCCACAAAGGGCATGGTTTCAAATATGTATAGGCAGACAACAAATGTTATCTTAGAGCAGGCGCTGCTACCTGCATTGAATTCAAAGTAAGCTTTGATTCGACCCGGAAATTCGTTGTTGTTTTTTTTTCAAAGTGCCAATGGCCACATGGTGACATGCCACATAGGCCTTTGTTCACATTTGGGCAAACGTTCTCACCTCAGATCTTCAAATGGTGTACAAATGTACGTTTAGCTACTCCCCCCTTCTTAGTCTTACAAACACTTTGAGAAGATTGATATTCAGCAATAGTAAAAATGCCCAAGTAATAGTAATAGTAATATATATATCCTAGTAATATTAATATTAATATATTATATTTAATGTAATAGTAATAGCAACATTAATATAAACAATAAGAAGTAATAGTAATATATTGGATGTAATAGAAATCATGCCTGGATAGTATGATGGGGTTCGTTTACAATAGCATGCTGTGCCCGTGGCGGCCAAGGCTTGCCGCAATATGGTGGATTTTATTTATTGCTCTGACGCTTGACATTAACGACAGCTCGTGATGCCCGGCCTTTGACAACTGTTCGTCTGAGCGTTCCGCGTCTTTCACCAAGAATTCACGCAAACACAATAACACTACATAAGATGTCGTCTTATATAACACCGGTATCCACATCTAGACAAGGAGCGGTGCACGTATGGGTTTTCATATATCGACGTTTTGCTCTCCATTTCCCTGTGTGGGATCGTTAGCCTCCTTTGACTTTGATACCAGGTAGATGAGACCGAGGTTTTTATGTATCTTCCGATAGATACAGTCAATGTGGGATGTACGAACTTGCCAAAGTTATTAAAAGGCAGTACGTGGACTTGATCCCGTGTTCTGCGATTGATTGGGCGGCGCTGTAGCCGCCGACCTGTCATGCAGAGAGGACATAGAAAGTTGTGTTGTGGAATGTCACCGATCAGAGGGACAGTGGGGGCGATCTCAAGACATGCTGCAGTTCTCCTGGGTGCAACAAGGCCCCTTTACTCAACTCAACAGCGAATGTAGACACGAAGTAGTTCCTGCACTGTCGGTGGTTAATTTACGAATGGTCCAATAACGTGTGGTTTAATATATATTAGTTTGTTTTAGGGAAGTACGGAATAAACATTACATATATAGCCAAAGTAAGATTTATATGCCTGACACGTTGCCGGCAAATGGTTAGTTCCAGAGGCATTTGTTTATCTTGTGGGGCAAATAAATCCCAGCAGCAGTGGCACCACCTAAAGAGTGGAACGGATATTAATGCACATTATTACTATTGTGGGTATCAGACGTGGACAGCACGATGGGTAATCTTTTGGTGGCCGTGTTTTTTATGTTTTTTTAGGCACATTTAATATGTTATCAAAATAAATCGATGAGCTTGATGTATATAACATATGGATGGGAGGCTAATGGCTGCATTATTCGTTTAGTCATATGCGCAAAACATAATCTCTGGGCTGCCTCAAAGAGCAATTTATGGCCAATGAAAGGTAAATCTACTTGTCCGCTACATACAAGTGATGATCGAAGTACTGACTTTAAATAACTGAGCTGGGCGGAGTAATGTAGAAAGTAAAACGTGTGCTCAGATTGGCCCAGGCGAACTGAGGTTTAGCAATATATATATATATATATATATATATATATATATATATATATATATATATATATATATATATGATATATAATTAGAATATAATGTCTGACAAAATTGTCATCTAAGACAAAACACACAGAAGGCAACTGGACAAGGATAATTGACTACTGAACGATTCAAATATGTGTTATTTTATGTAACCGCACTTCTGATATGTTTTTCTAAACATTATTTTCTCTGCTAACATTTACACAATATGTATATAATATGTTCCAATAATTTAGTGTCCTCTTTTAGAATGAGTACTTGATACGGCTACACTATTCTTATCGTTCATTAATGTATGGGAAATA
>BSQZ01000016.1:1479030-1636530 GCA_033239005.1 Lamellibrachia satsuma | reverse complement strand
TCATTGGGGTGGACATGGCTTCACACATTCATAACACACATAAACGGCATGATTTCATATATGTGCAAGCAGATAACAAATGCTATCTTAGAGCAGGCGCTGCTACCTGCATTGAATTCAAAGTAAGCTTTGATTACAGACTGAAATTCTGAGTTTTTTTTTCCAAATTACCAATAGCTACATTAACATTGCCACATAGACCTTTGTTCATATTTGGTCAAATGTTCTCACTTCAGATCTTCAAACGGTGTACAAGTTTAGCTACTGCCCCCCCCCCGCCCCACCGTAGTACTACAAAAACAAAAAGATTGACATTCAGCGATAGTAATAATATCCAGGTAATAGTGATAGTAATGTTATCATATATCCTGGTAATAGTAATAGTAATATAGTATATTTAATCTAAAAGTAGTATTAAAAGTAACAGAAACAATAAGGAGTAATAGTACTATATTGTATGTTATACAACCCATGCCTGTATTGTATGATGTTGTTCGTTTACAATCGCCTGCTGTGCCCGTGACGGCCACGGCTTGCCGCAATACTGTGAATTTTATTTATTGTTCTGACACTTGACATTAACGACTGCTTTTGATGCGCGACCTCTGACAGCTGTTCGTCTGGGCGTCCCGCGTCCTACACCAAGTCTTCACGCAAACGCAATAACACGGCATCTCGCGTGCCAGTGGTGGTAGCACTCATACTTTATACCTGGCATATATCCTACGCAATGTAAGGAATTGTGTTGGTCGAAGGCAGTACTAGTTGAGTCATTTGGTTAGTTGAGCCAACCATGTTTCCTACAGCAGCGACAGTTACATGGTACCACCCAGTGATTGAACATGTAGTTAGATGTATAATAGGTTATATTTGTCACAACGGCCATAACATATGAGCTAAAAGTATGTTTTTTGATTTTTTTTCGAAAATTTTGGTATTTTTTATTAATGTCTGCTGTTGTGTAAACTATCAATATACGTGACCAGACTTTATTGTCTGTGCCTTTACAAATGGCTTAACTGTGCACATAGAAGAAGATTATTTACATCACCTCGCGCATTAATGAAAATTTAATTAAATAAGCTTATTTGTCGAGACGGGGTTAGTTGAACCACCCAGTACCCAAGGGAGGGTTAGTTGAGCAGTGGTTAAAGAACGAACATACATGTTCTTTATCCAAAAACACATCAAGAAATTATTTTCTGAATAAATTGGGACATCAGATAGCTACAAGGCAACATACTAACAGTTAGTTACACTCGCTCCAATTGGCCTATAAGTCTATTTTTATTAAGTGTGTCTATTAGACTTTTCAGATATGTGTTGTTCCCATTGGGTAGATGTGTAGTTTGAGTTGTTATGATTTTTTTATGCAAGGCCTACATAAATTTCACCAAAAAAAACATTTATGCAACTTACACTGCAGTGTGGCTCAACTTACCCCACACCATGTGCTAGTTGAGCCAGCTGACCAATCCTAACTTAATCAACCACACACACACACACACACACACACACACACACACACACACACACACACACACACACACACACACACACACACACACACACACACACACACACACACACACACACACACACACACACACACACACACACACACACACACACACACACACACACACACACACACACACACACACACACACACACACACACACACGCACTCACACACACACACACACACACACACACACACACACACACACACACACACACACACACACACACACACACACACACACACACGCATACACACACACACACGCACACGCACGCACCCACACACACACACACACACACACACACACACACACATATATATATATATATATATAGTGTGTGGGATCTTTAGCCTCCTCTGACATTGAGATCAGGTAGATGAGACCAACGCTTTTATGTATATTCCGTTAGACACAGTCAAAATGGGATGTACAAATTTGCCAAATTTATTAAAAGGCAGTACGTGGGCTTGAAACCCTGTTCTGCTTTTGATTGGGCGGCGCTGTAACCGCCAACCTGCCGCGCAGAGAGGACATATAAAGTATACCTACATTATCAACGTTTCAGTAATTCGTCCGAAGGTCCGTATATGTATCGACTAATTCACGACGAAATCACGAACCAACCTCTGGAAACAGGGTGCGTGAACGAGAATAATGAAGATTTCTCGCGATGACAAATTCAAAGACACAATGTTCACGTCATCTGTTATGACGCCAATCCCGAACTTTACCTGCGTAAGCGTGGTACATTATTTTGACAAACGACCGCTAAAACATATCACACGCAACCGTCAACAGTAGCGGCTCTCTCAGTTCTCAACTTTCTAAGGTCTCGACAATCAGCCCAAATCATCTTGCTCGTAAATGTTTCGGTACATTACACGAAACACGCAAACTGGCAGTCTGTTTGAACCAGTGGCGCCCCGGTGTCCACTGCGCTATTGTTCCAAAGCGACGCTCAGTTGTCTATTGAAGAAACATACGGAACGGCGAAGACGAACGACCATTTTACGCGACATTTAAGGTGACTTAATGGCAGACAGGGCCAAGTTTCATCCCACGATACAATTCCGAGCGTTAACATTAACACAGATTCGTATCAACATAAGTCTGTAGGAGCTCTGTTGCATAACAGTAAGCATATCAGTTCGAGAAAACCCGGGTTCAAAGCTGCTTCCTACCGTTTCGAAGTTGTGGAATTTCGTTCACACCACGTTGCCACAGTTCACTCATCTGAATAAATGAGTATCTGGTCACAGGCAGAGGTGAACATTTAAACAAATATTTTTCGCGCAGTAATTGCAGCGTGGCTGTATGCTTCCCAAAGAAGTTGAGATAGTATTTGGATGAACAGGTTTGCCAGGGGGGTAATTGTAAAGCGTTTTGAACTGGATACCGCGATATAAGAACGTACCTTTATGTGTTGCCTACATGCGTGGGCCGCAGTAGCACGGTGTTCAGAACGTCGGACTCTACATCTTGAAGACCGGTTTAGAATACTATTGATGATGTTTCTCTAAACTTGTGTTCACTCCGACTTGCCTCAGTTTACTCAATGTCTGCACATGGACGGTGATGGAATTTTTTGTGAAATAATAATCAGTAATTGTCCCGTGAGTTGGTGTTGGGGGAACAGGTTTGCTCCGTGGTGACATGTATAGCCTTCGAGCGGCCCCAATGACTTACAAAGCCCTTGATAAGAACTGACCTTTTTCACCAAACCCTGACACACAGGCAACAATTATTTATATGCTATATCAATAGCCAAGAGCGATATTCGACTTACACCATAGGTACATTAATACTGTACTACGAAGAAAAATACATATGCTTTTATTAAATAACACGCATGTTTAACACTTCAGTAGATATTATAGTGCCTGCTTTGTATATGGTGGCCCCCAGTAAAACGTGAACATAATATCCGGGTGACATTTGAATATTTATAAATGCTTAATGTTAAATCGTATCTTAGAACTGTTGTTCACTGAAAGTATGTTGTATTAAATAGCTACAGTTGATGAAGTACACTCACAATAAAATAAGACTTCGCTACCTCGACTACGCTTCATAACTCGATACGCTAGTTGGGTCTCGCTGCTATGTGCAGTATTGTGTAAAGACAACTTAATTTGACCATAATGAATGAACAAGAAGTGTTTCCCTGGTCCAGCCAACGTCGAGTTAACCAAGATAAACTGTGTATTGTAATACCTTGATGCACTTAACCAATTGTCTGTTGTATAACCACGTGGATAACCACATATCAAAACAACGTGGTAATCCTTAGCATCCTGAGCAGAGATTGGCGGTTAGAGCAAGGGACTCTCGGTCAAGAGGACCGGGGATCAAGTCCCATGCAGCCGGTTCGATAATTGAGCAATTTCGTTCACCCAACCTTCCCTCAGTTCATCCACCTATATAAACGATTACTTGATAATAGACAGTTATGTTATTTTACTAATGAAACTTTCGTGTTGTAATCGTAGTGTGGCTCGATGCTTCAATACCGGTTGAAATGTTGTTTGCGAAAATAGGTCTCCCTGGACAAAAACATGAAACGCACTCGAATAACGATTGTAAGATTGGTTCGAGATATATTGAACGCTTTGCTTGTACAGCGAGTGTTTCGTGGCAATTGGAGGCGCGCACTGGAAACCCAAATTGGCCAACTTCAGCATTGTGTCGAGATACAAACATGTGTGCGAATTGAATGGAATATGTGTCACGCGAAACGACTGCAGTGCCACCTGTTTAAATTCATGCAGCAATCGAATAATGGCCGCCGCCGGGCGTAACTCATGTGTGTTGTGCAAGCCACCCTGCGTTTGACGTCACTCCTCATAATTCACAGTTGCGCCCCTGCTGCGTACTCCTTTATGTCACAAACGGAGATGAAATACCGTAAGGCTATGCTGTCCCGGCACATGCACGCGGTGTACAATACCCCCCTGATCAAACTCACCATAGACAAAATCCGCAATCCATATGGATGTAATAGTTATTAGTATATATTTATCTACATAACTGTTATTGTGTTACGTAGTTTAACAATATGCTGAGCTTTACTGGTTTTCTTTTGGATAATTACATATAACTAACACCTTATCTTGTCTTAACAAGAGTGGATGCTTTGACTTGAAACAAGGATTGAGACATCAACTCAATTGCTTCTTTTATTTCCTGAATTTACGCATGACCCAGTGAAGCACACATTAAAGAGAAGATAAATATGACTGTTATTTTACTGTTGCCTATAGTTATTGTTGTTTATGAACAGTGTCCTAACGGGATGTTGGTGAGGATATCGGTGGGGAACATTGTCTAGGAGGATTTTATCTTAGGGGGATATCGGCGACCGACCGACCGACCGACCGACCGACCGACCGACCGACCGACCGACCGACCGACCGACCGACCGACCGACCGACCGACCGACCGACCGACCGACCGACCGACCGACCGACCGACCGACCGACCGACCGACCGACCGACCGACCGACCGACCGACCGACCGACCGACCGACCGACCGACCGACCGACCGACCGACCGACCGACCGACCGACCGACCGACCGACCGACCGACCGACCGACCGACCGACCGACCGACCGACCGACCGACCGACCGACCGACCGACCGACCGACCGACCGACCGACCGACCGACCGACCGACCGACCGACCGACCGACCGACCGACCGACCGACCGACCGACCGACCGACCGACCGACCGACCGACCGACCGACCGACCGACCGACCGACCGACCGACCGACCGACCGACCGACCGACCGACCGACCGACCGACCGACCGACCGACCGACCGACCGACCGACCGACCGACCGACCGACCGACCGACCGACCGACCGACCGACCGACCGACCGACCGACCGACCGACCGACCGACCGACCATTTTAGTGAGTCACACAAATAAAACGTGATAAATCTTCTCTACTATGGCCTTTCAATAACTGACACAGTTTGTACAGATTTACAACGTAAATTAACCTAACGGTTTATGTTTGTTTAAGTGTTTCGTGCACATGGTTACGAGTTGCACAGGACAAACGACGGGACTTGTCAAGTGACCATCGCCAGTTCGTATAATAAAACATCGACAATGGAGGCAGATCATATGGTTGATATATCACCAAAGTCATCAGCTTAGCAGTTCACGTCCTCGGGTAAATTATGGGCACATTAATTATGTAATGTTGAAACACCATGCCTATACGTTTAGAAGTTACTGCCAACTAAACAAACACGACGGAGTGGGAAAACAGTTAATGTGCCATAAAAATGTCGTTGAATGTGAAGTAGTTATTTTGTGTTACTTCTTGTGCCTACGTCTTATCTGTCAGTTGTCTGCGCATTGTCACTTTTCATTTACCACTGCTGCTACTACTGATAAAAGAGGGCCGAGAACCAAAAGAGGTGGCGAAACAACGTGGTTGCAAGAAAAAGGACATACTGGGTTAAGAGGGGTGTGGGGAAGGCGGAGGAAGAAGAAAAGTGGATGGAAAATGTTGTCGATCTGGATCAGTTGAAAACATTATAGCCGAAGCAGTGCAGCAGTAGAATAACCATTCAGTCTCACCCTTTTAAATGAACTACGATAAAGTACATATTCTGTATTTGTATTCGTGTATTTGATTATAACCACACGTCAATTATGCAACCAGTAATGACAAGTCCACGTACCAGTGCTCACGAGCAACTAATGGACGATGGGATATTCATTTTGTATAGCTTTCAATATTCCTTTTGGACGTTAATTGTACCTTATCATAATCAGTTATGCACCCAATCCATATATTGCTTTAACCCAATCTCTGAAAATCTATCGTGGATGGCAATCTGACATTTAGTTCGTCATTGCAATTAAATTGTGTCCAAGTGTTTGTTACGTGTGATTTTCTTAGCATAAACAACACGCAACATATGTAATGTTTCATGACAATAACTTAGTGGTAATAACTTAGTTTGGTTAAAATAAAGCAATAGGTACATGTGAAATAAATAAGAAATTGCGTATATGGTCAGCACATTTCTTGTACTTGCATTCATTGTCAGCTGCGTTTTACTGATGACATATTATATATTCGCGATGTTTATTGTATTGTTCTTAAGTTAACCAGTTACGTCCACAGTTTTGATCACATTTCTTGTGTTAATACATTATATTGAACGTGCATTTGCAACCACTAACATTCACACAAATCGACGTCTATTAATCTCTATATGAATGGATATTACAAAGGTGTTCAATCGGTGTTTACGTGTGTGTCATTATATATAGTGGTAGAAGTAGTAGTAGTAGTATAGTAGTAGTAGTAGTAGTAGTAGTAGTAGTAGTAGTAGTAGTAGTAGTAGTAGTAGTAGTAGTAGTAGTAGTAGTAGTAGTAGTAGTAGTAGTAGTTGTAGTAGTAGTAGCAGCAGCAGCAGGCAGCAGCAGCAGCAGCAGCAGCAGCAGCAGCAGCAGCAGCAGTAGTAGTAGTAGTAGTAGTAGTAGTAGTAGTAGTAGTAGTAGTAGTAGTAGTAGCAGCAGCAGCAGCAGCAGCAGCAGCATTAGTAGTAGAAGCAGCAGCAGTAGCAGTATCAATAGCAGTAGTACTAGTAGGCCAGCTTCTTTCTCGTGACACAATGCTGTAGATTTCGAGCATGGCGCCTCGAGCGCTTGATCTACTAGTGAGTCTGGTATGCTTTGATGTCCATAGCAGAACCGACAATAAGAATTTATCGCCAGGTAAGTCGTTTTTCAACAACTCTTTGCCAGTGCATAGGATTGATGCCCTGATCTTTCAGGTCTCTTTTTATGTTGGTATCTTGGTATCGCAATTTGGGTAGGCCAGCTGTTCGTTTGCCTCCAGTTAACTCCCCATACAATTGTTTTTAGGAAGGCGGTCACTGGGCATTCGGTGTACTTGACCAAGACAACGTAGTCGTCTCTGTCTTATAATGATGCTTAGTGGAGTTGAGTTGCAGCGTTGTTGGATTTCCAGGTTTGTAAGTATGTCTTGCCATTTCACACCAAGGATAGTACGAAGGCAGATAATCTATACATTTCTTCTGTCTGAACGGAAATCACACTGTGAGTCAGGGTACACCCGTTCTGCCAGCGTCTGTAGACGTGTAAGAATGTTATGGGCAAATATTTTCCATACAACACTTACCAGAGATATTCCTCAGTAATTGTTGCAGTCACTTCTGTCGCCCTTGTTTTTGTACACAATGATTTGAGTCCCTCATTTCCTGCGGGACTGTGCGTTTTGGCCAGCCCTTTAAGAGTAGACTGTAGAGTGGTGATAACAACACTTGTCTGCCAGCCTTGATCAAATCTGCAGGATTCGCATATCTACCCGAGGCTTTGTTATTTGACAGACTGGCGACAACTGCCTTCATCCCTGTGAACTGTGGTTCATCGTCAAATGTTTCCATAATCGTTGTCAATTGGAAACGCAATGTATTGTCTTCACGTTTCGTAAAGATTGAGAAATGCTCAATCCATAGATTCATTTGGTCGGCTCCTTTTGTTAGTGTGGCGCCATCTTTCGATCTGAAGGGAGCTATTTCTTTATTGTGGGGCCTATAAAGATGGGAGAAGTTCTAAATTTTTGCTACTGTCTCGATATCCCCACTTAGGTCAATATTGTATTGATTAAGTGACTCACCCCATTAAGTTCTAACACTTATGTTGATGAATCATGTGTTGTTCATGAGTAACCATATTTTGCTATGCAAATCGTAAATAGGGTGCCTCAGGTATGTGCGTTTATGCACAGAATAACCTTGGAAAAAATTAAATTAACATATAAAAACATTAAATATTTCCCACGTATGAAAACTGTTACCCCTTTGTGTTTTCGTCCGTGAAGACTGACATTCCTTCTTAAAATATATTGCGACATGTATATATATATATATATATATATATATATGTATATATCAATATGTGTGTGCATGGATGCGTGCGTGCGTACGGGCGTGTGTGCGAGTACGTATGCGTGTATTGTACTTCAAGCGCCTCTGAACATACAGTATATCTGGGTATGCGGCGCTATAAAAATAAAGGTTGCTGTTGTTATTGTATGAACGTACGTTTGACCATACCTTTCTCCTTATAGCCTAACGTAATAGCGGTTTCAACGGCTACGACTACGATTGTTGCAAAAATCGTGTTCGTAACGTCTACTACCCGTCGCTGTCGAAGCCGTGTCCTTACTACTACAGGTGTGTCGGCAGGAGAGTGGTGTACGGCCGTTGCGTTGTGAAACAATGTGTCACTATGTCGGGCAACTGTGGTGAGTGTGACTATTACATCAGTCCATGACATATTACGACTGTGGGTTGGCGTTAATTGTTTTACTGAATAATAATAACACATAATAATAATACTATTCTTTCAACTTTGATTCATATATATATATATATATATATATATATATATATATATATATATATATATATATATATATATATATATATATATATATAGTTAAAGTACATCTCGGATTTCGATCCAGTCGTTCTCTGATTAAGCAATTAAAATTTGGTTTAAAAAACAAGTTCTACATAAAGATTTGCTCATATTGCCCAACATTGTACTTAGAGCTATCATTTATGTCTATCAATTCGATGTCCAGTGCGCAATAATTATTACAAAATATTTTGCTATAAAAAGACAAAAACACATCACATGATTACAATTACCATTTTATTAATATTTACCATTGTAAACCGGCTACGTCGCCGAAATTTATTTCCTTTATACTGACTGTGGCAATACAATGTCATTGTTTCTCCATGAGAAAACGGCGTGAAATTGTTTTTAAATATGTAATGGCAGTCCTTACTGATAAACTTCAGTAATGGTCAACAATCGGTTTTCAAACTAAACAAATAGGAAACTATTAAAATGTAATGTATGCGTTGAATGATTATGCAGTGATCGCTGTAGTAGACCAAACTATTCCATTATTACTATTCATCCGTCTTCTACGGCCGCTACTACTACGGGTGCAATCGGGGTGCCATGTACTACCGCTCGTGTGGATTGAATCAATCCTATTATCCGGGTATCGGTCATTGTGGTTCGTATCTACTTTATTCTTCAAAGGTTGTAGTATCGATGGTGCTACACGTCAAGAAATACTGAACACAATTGTTGCACTCGAAAGCTGAGGCACTCTCTCTCTCTCTCTCTCTCTCTCTCTCTCTCTCTCTCTCTCTCTCTCTCTCTCTCTCTCTCTCTCTCTCTCTCTCTCTCTCTCTCTCTCTCTCTCTCTCTCTCTCTCTCTCTCTCTCTCTCTCTCTCTCTATATCTCTCTCTCTCTCTCTCTCTCTCTCTCTCTCTCTCTCTCTCTCGCTATAATATGGAAAAATTGTGTCAATGATGTCCTGCTCCATTAATTATCGTATTTATAGGAATAAAATAGTGTATACCACTGGTGGACTACGATTTTCATTATGCTCCGAATTTAATACAATGTCATTGCAAGAATAATGCATAAGTAACCATTGCTACAGGCTGCAGAGAGTCTTACTGTGATAGGTACAACGGCTGGCAATCGACCGTATTGCAGCGGCAGCTACGTCTTCTGCAGGTATGGACGTCCCGTTCGCTACAGGCGATGCCCCTGGTACATACGCGACTACGACTGCAGACGCCGCCGTTGTGTCAGCAGTAGCTACAACTGCTGTGGCAAGCGATAAACAGGCGGCAAAAAGATATATTTAACGTCAATGTTCGCTGTTGTCGTCTATTTTTATAATTCCTGACACGTAGGCAGAGACCGTACTAGATGCTGGCAATGAATGTTTTAATCACTGATACTTTCCGTATTATTTCATTAACTATTCTTTATTGCGTATATTCGTCCTATGAAAATGGCGTGTTCAGGACCGAGGACAAACGTTTTATCAGTTGATATTTAGTCAAGCCGAATGCATATGTAGCAAATCCATGTCGAATATACAATATATTTCTTTTCTTGCAGTACCATCAGTAATTGCATAATTTATTTGCTATGTTTCAGTGGCGTTCATTGGTTTCTCTGTCTCTCTTCGAAGAAATATTGAACAAGCGATCAATTGTGGACAGAAGATTCCGTGAACACACGTCAACATATTCGTTGGTAACCAGCACAACTATGTGAACATTTCACTACAATAAAACTTATGATTTTCAATGGACGTTCTGTGTGAAAGCCTATATTTCAGTAACCGACAACATATGTAGGTAAAAATAACGCGAAACTGTAAAAATAAACTTCTTCCATTTAAGGTACATTGTGTGTGTTACTGCCGCGGCTCCTTGCTTCGATGATTATGGAAATGCATAATCCTAATAATAATGATTATTATATTGCTGTCCATGCATATTTATGTAATTCTTCTTACTCGCTTTCATCGACGGTTCTATGTTAATTTATACGTGCTTGACAAAATGAATGACTTTATGACGACTACTTATTTGTTTATTTCAAACGACCGCAAATTTTCACTTCTTTTTCGCAGCATCACGGCTATGAGTTGTTCGTTTTGTTCCATTAAGGTATGCCAACAGAAAACGTGCATGCGATTGTATACCTACAAAATATATTCAAATACACCATTTGGGAGAATGTATAAATCATCTTCCCGTTGACGTCACTTACACCAACTACTCGCGTCGCGTGTAGCAGGTCCATGCTTTTCTAACTGCAAGAAACTTCTCCTCGCTTAATTATTTAACAAGATTTAACAAGATTTAACAATATTGCCATCTCGAACAACAAGTTCCAGATGGCAAGTGGACAAGGAAGCCATTGGCTTATCGAGAGTCCAACAATTTTCTCATCTATGTGTAGCCCGCCCTTATCAGATATCTGTCAATTCTATTTTAAAATATATTCACACTACTAGCATTAACACAATCATTTGGCAGTTTGTTCCATTCACTTATCACCCTCTGTGAGAAAGAGTACTTTCTCATGTCCAGCCTACACTGTTCCTTAACTAATGCTGCTTTGTGTCCTCTGGTTCTACTGCCTTCTTTAAGTTTGAAGAACATATTCCTATCAACATCCTCATAACCGTTCACTATTTTAAACACTTCTATTTGGTCTCCTCTTAGTCTCCTGGTCTCTAGTGTTGTCAAACCACATTGTAATAAGCGACTTTCGTAACTAAGGTCTCTTAATTCTGGAATCATCTTAGTTGCTCTTCGTTGTATTCTTTCTAGCTTATCTATGTCTTTTTACGATATGGCCTCCATGCCTGAATACAATATTCCAAATGTGGTCTAACTATTGCTTTGTACAGGGGTACAATTAGATGTTTCTCCTTATACGTGATAGTTCTCCTAATTAGGCCTAGAATTTGATTTCCTTTCGAAGCAGCAATCCCACATTGCTCTGAAACTTTCATGTCAGCATTAAATGTTACTCCTAAATCCTTTTCTTGTGTGGTTCTACCTAGTACAGCATCCCCCATTTTATATTCCTCGTCCATATTTCCATGTCCTATGTGTATACATTTACACTTCCCAAAATTTAATAACATTTGCCATTTTTCTGACCATTTAACTAATTTTTCTAGATCATCCTGTAAACTTTGTTTATCTGTATCATTAGTAACCTTTCTGAATACTTTTGTGTCATCTGCAAATTTGAGTACTTTGCTAGATATGTCATCCTCCAAATCATTTATATATATTAAAAACAGTATAGGGCCTAACACTGATCCCTGTGGTACCCCACTCCAAACAGATTTTCAGTTTGAAATCTTACCATCTACTATTACTCTCTGTCTTCTGTGTGTAAGCCACTTTTCTATCCAGTTGATTACATCATTGCCTATACCATGGGCTTTTAGTTTAAGTAACAATCTTTGATGTGGCACTTTATCGAAAGCTTTCTGAAAATCTAAGTAGACAACATCCACTGGTGACCCGTGATCTACCCACTTTGTAATTTCTTCTAAAAAACATAAGAGATTGGTTAGACATGACCTTGCTTTTAGGAATCCATGTTGAGATGTATTTATTAATTTATGTTTTATGAGAAATTCCACCATGTGGCCTCTAATTAATGTTTCAAGTAATTTACATACAACTGATGTTAAACTCACTGGTCTGTAATTTTCTGGCTTCTTCCTCGATCCCTTCTTAAACAGCGGCGTAATGTTTGCTTCTTTCCATTCTGAAGGAACTATTCCTTCTTCTAGTGACAAGTTAAATAAGTTTGCAAGTGGTGTACTAATTTGATCAACAATTTCCTTTAGCAATTTTGGTAGTATCCCATCAACTCCAGGTGATTTATTATCTTTCATCATCTTAATTTTCTTTGCTATCATTTCAGGAGTTACAAATAACTGCCCTAAATATTCTGATATATTGCCCTCAAATTTAGTCAATGGAACTGGAAGTGAGCTGATATCTTCTGTGGTAAAAACTGAGCTGAAATACTCATTCAGGACCTCTGCCATTTGGAACCCATCTGAAATTATGTTTTCACTGTTGTTTTCCAGTGGTCCGACCTTATCTCGAACTTTCTGTTTACTCCTTACATAAGCATAGAAACTCTTGCTGTCATTTTTTATATTACCTGCCAATTTTTGTTCAAAGGTTCTTTTAGATTTTCTAATTTCAGTAGTAGCTAGGTTAAGTGCCTCTTTGTAGTTGGTGTAGTCTTCTACATTTCCAGTGTGTTTATAGACCTTCCACAGCATCTGTTTGTGAGCAATTTTTCTAATAGCTTCTTTTGACAGGTGTTTTTTCCTGGATCTTTTCCCTTGTTTTCTTAATGGAATAAATTTCTCAATAATGCCCTCAATCTCATATTTTAAACAAGTCCAGCATTCTGTTGCTGTCTTGTTCTTCAGCAAATTATTCCAATCTATATTTGCTAGATATGTTCTCATCACTTTATATCTGCCTTTGTTGAAATTCCTCCTCCATTGTTTTTTATATGTATTCCCTGTTTTTACTTTTATATTAAAATGGATTTGGTTATGGTCACTTGAACCCAAAGGTTCGTGTACTTTAACATTGTCAACTAATTCATTTTGAGAAGACAAACTTAAATCTAACACATTCCCACCTCTGGTTGGTTCCAAGACATGTTGAGTAAGGAAACAATCCTGTGTTAGAAGTAGAAACTGATGGTCGTCACCTCCAGCACTCTCTAATGATTCCCATTGTATATGGCCATGGTTAAAATCACCCATTATAACACATTCTTCCTTGCTCACCTCCCTTATCGCCTTTTGTAATTTTACATCTTCCTCTTGTCCTATGTTAGGACTACGATAAACTACTCCTATTGTTAATGTTGAGTTCCTGGTAACTATGTTACACCAAATTGCTTCCACACTATCTGCTTCACTTTTCAGTGTAATTTCATATACTTGGATAGATTCTTTAATATACAAAATTACTCCACCTCCCCTTCTTTCTCGTCTATCCTTCCTAAACATTACATAGCCTGTCAGTGCTAACTCAGCGTCTACTATATCTTCATTTGCCCATGATTCTGTGATGCCTATTACATGAGGATCAATATCTGCTACCATAATGTCTAACTCACTTTTTTTATTTACTATGCTCCTGGCATTTAAGCATACACATTTAAGTTCATTGTCTGAAATTATTGGTGAACATTTCTTTGGATGTGTATTTGTAGTAGTACTCCTTTGAGTTTTCTCTGTCAGTTCCCCCTGCGCATCTAGTTTAAATAATCTATGGTACCTGTGCCCTCGTCGACAACTCTGACAAACTCACACGCAAGAACTGCAGCGCCCTTCCCTGTCAGATGAAGTCCATCTCTCATGAAAAAGTCACCTTTTCCCACAACGTTTAACCACATGTCTACGAAGCCTACTCCCTCCTCCATACATACCTTCTGTACCTGTGTGTTGATCGCCATCCTTCTACAGTTCCTATATTCCTCACCCCTGCCTCCCATTATTGGTAATATCCCCGACAATACGATCTGCCCAACTCGTGCCTCTCTAAGTGTCTTGATCAACCTCCTGTACTTACCAATGATGGCTGACGTTCCCTCCTTATCTGCATTGTTCGTTCCCACATGCACGAGAACAGCACCTCCCGTGCCACCACCCATGACCTGTCCTGCCTTCTCTGCTATATCCTCTACTTTTGCCCCTGGTAGGCATACTGTTATGTCATCTCCTCTATTTACAATTTTATCCACTTTCCTAATGATGGAATCCCCCATAAATACCCGGGCTTTCCTCGCTTTCCCCTGTGATACTACATCAGCAAAGCTCCTTTCCTGTTGCACACTACTAGTATGACCCCTTTCTCTCCTATCATCAACCTTTACCGTCTTACCACCTGGCAATCCCTCTCCACTCACCCGCTTACCTCTATTTTGTTGCATTCTTTGCCTTCTGTCATCTTTCTTCTTCTTACCAGCTTTCTCCCTCACATTGCCACTGCTCTCCTTGTTCTCCTCGGTCTCACCACCTCTGCTCTCCTCGGTCTCACCACCTCTGCTCTCGTCATTCTCACCACCTCTGTTCACTTCTGTCTCACCCTGCCCTGTCATCATCAAAATCATACGCCTTAGCTCAATCACCTGCTCCTGCAGATGTTTCACTGTAGTACACCCCCTACACACGAAATGGAAATCATCCGCCTGCACCTCCGCCCACGAATTTACACACCCGGACTTTGCAAAGTCTATCCAGCTGTCGCAGCTAGAACATATCAAATTACGTTTTGCCTTTACTTGGCGTTTGCACGGCGCCATGTTAGAAATTAAATTTGTATTTGTTTATAATCTGTTTATAATCAATTTATACTAGGTAGTCTTCACAAAGACTGTTTTTGTGTTGTAATACACACTTTATAGTATGTTACTTATGTCTTAATTAAATTTACAGCTACTGCCTTGCAACTTACTTTCTATGTAACAGCTGACTAACAAAACGTAATATCGCTCGCGCTAACGAAATCTCAGTGACCTTATTTAAATAACACTGAATTACTACCTACGGCTAACTTTTAACAATAGATGTTGCTAAAACAAAATATTCAGGTTTTCAATATTTAATATGTACTAAATTATTTACAATAATATTGTGTCTCGTATTATGTACCCAATCAACTGAAAACAAAAACCCTTAATTATCGCTCGCGCTACCGAGTCCTCGGAGACCTACGATATAAACTACCCTAAATTACTTCTACAGCTAAATTTTAACAGCAACTATTGACTAAACAAGGACTCTTGTAAGTCTATGTTTAATATACACGTAATAATAATACTTATCCGATCAATATTCCACGCTTTAGACAAATATAAAATCCACCAAATTCAATCCCGTGTTCTCCTCAAGATTTCCCAAGATGCAAACAAATTATGTTAAGTAAAGGCACTAGGCTGTGGTTTACAATGTTTTTACACTGGGTTGGTGTTACAAACGAGCTAGCATCATGAAACTTTGACGACTTCGAAAAGGGTTTGTGTGATGATTAATGGATACAGCGTGCTGCGTCAAAACACACGCTAATAAAGGCGTTTTGACAAATAAGTAACTGGTGGACGTCAACGAATGCAAAAAGAAAAGGCAAATGATGTTATGCTATCACGAGATACCCCGTTCTGGCTACCTGTTGGCGAGAAAGTGCTCACTATATTTCTATATGTTGGCATGTCGTTTATTGACAGGAATTTTTAAAAATACACGAACTTTTTTATAACTGTAACCCAGTTACGTTTTTCATTGGTGCAGTGCTACAGTGTATATTCAATTTATATATTTTACTCCTTTACAAAATCCTGTGACATGAACTGTAAATCAGACCGTCACGTACGATCGGCAAGCGCATTTATTATCGTTCATGTAAACAACCTTAGCGTCACTTAGTTACTGGGATAAAGCCAGGTGGAAGAAATACGTTGTGCTCGGTCAAGTGTGACCCATTGAGCCTACATTTGGAGCTAACTTTGACCTGACTACGTGTGCACACGCCACACTGGCAACTAACGACGTACATAAATGAGTGATATGTCTGTGTTTTGTGAGCACTGGATTCACATCAAATGAGCTGATGCTGGTCGATCACGAAGTGACAAATCCCTTGATTTCGAAAGCCTTAGGTCAAAAGCATTTAACTTTATATACACCAACAGTAGCAGAATAACACCGAAGCTAGACGATTTTCGAATCCGAGTCAGTTTTGGCACCGAGTCATTGCTCGATGCATCCGTGATTGGTTCCGAAGTGGAAATACCGGGATTCTTCGATGTGATAGATATCGCGATGGCACATTCATCAAAATAAGTGTTAGGATGTATTTGGGTGAATCACTATCTCTCATTTTAACCGTTCAATTACACGAAGCGACTTTTCGCGGGCGTATGTTGTCTCGTTTTTGGCACCGATTGCCTATGTTGTGTCTAAGTGCTTCACCTTTACCTGTCTTAATACATATAATAATATAATATAATATACGTATTAAACAGGCCCATCCGGCCGTGGCGTGGGTGTCGAGCAGCCTCGTGCAAATCCTTCTTATTCAATATTTCATTATTTCCCTGACACCTCGTGTGAACCAGCCAGTCGATGACAGATAATTAATCGGAACAACGCTACAAAGCCCGACCGCTTCATATATTTTTAGAGCAAAGCATTTGGTCGAATTACAACATAATGTAAAAAGCATTTTCTGGAAATGTAATATCCATGTTGTTTGACTCGGAATTTAATAATTATATATCTACACATACCCTGACTGACTGTATTGTGCCTGATTGGGAATGTTTACCAGAACATTATGTAAATCAACTTAGTGAAAAAGCATACAATTTCATGTTGAGAAACGTATGCCCATATGTAGTCGTTTCCGCATTAAAAGTTTAGGCAAATAAAGACAATATAAAGTATAAAATGTCCACATTCTGCAAACCTTCGTTGTAAACCTCCGGTCAATTGTCTCATCTCACAATCTTGTTGTATGAATACATGCTGATTGTCCATAACAGTTAGACTGGTTAAAGAACTTATTCGAACTATCATGCAACGCACGATATATTGATTCGTACTATTTGATATGTCGAGTGTTTACTATTTCCTTTATTTCTTCATATGCGTGCTATAAAGTCTTAAAGTTATATTTTTAAAATGATTTTGAGCGCATTATTTTCTATCATCTCGCTGTAAAAGTATTTATCACAACTCTCTTTATTAAAATTATAACTCTCATAATGTCATGACGTTTGGCATGCCCAACCTACGTCAATCTAATGACAAAACCTTGTGAAATATCGCGTAGTCCCTGTACGCAAACAACTACTTTCAGGGAGAATGTCTTGCATCAAGACATACATATCTTTGTACCACGCGTGATGGTGCTAAACATGACATCAAGTGAAATAGTCAAACATTTCTAACTGGTTTGGAAAAAAACGACATAAATAAATAACTACTTTCTCGCGTCGAACACCAGCCGCACCAAACGTTGTAAGTGGACCAGTCACAGGTAGCGAAAAACATCTTCTTAGAAATACCTGAAAAACTTGCCATCTCATGTCATTTAACCGTTTGCTTTTGTATGTTTTAAATGAAAGATTTTTTTCCGACGTATCCGGCACTTAATAAGGCTTCTTTTATACATTGCGTAGATCTGGCGGTTTGAGACTATATTAGTTGAGGTGTATGAAATAGAGGCTACAAACATTAAAGTGAAAAGGCGGTTTGAGACTATATTAGTTGAGGTGTATGAAATATAGGCTACAAACATTAAAGTGAAAAGACGAGCAAACGAGACGCTTTATGGCGCACTAATTCTCAACTGTGACGTCGTCTGACCGACGTGTGGAGAATTTGTGTTATATTCGTTGACGTTGAACGTCGTTAATTATGAGTTTGCCGACGGTGAGAAAGCAATATATTTTGCGTAGTACTATTACGCAAAATTAAATGGTACATCTGCAAATATATCAGAATAAATGGATTGCAAATATGGAAGAAGAAATTAATAACCAGATTACGAAGAATAGACAAAATGTAGGATGTTGAGAAGCAAACCCCAAACGTGATCAAGATATATTGAGATGGTATGGCCATGTGATGAGACGAGTATATGATTATGTCATGAAAAGGCACTAAGCATAAAGGTGACAGAAAAGAGATCGGGTGGAAGGCCCAGGTTACTGTGGGTCAACAACGTCAGCAGCCACCTGGCGGAAAAGGACAGGTGAAACTTTGCAAAGTGCATCGCGCACGAATCGTTCCAGACGGTGACAAATTGAGTGCACTCGTTTTTATTCTTTATTGCGGAATAGACCTTTGCATGACCAGCCGATATCACCATACTTGTTTTTGTTTTTATTAAAGAGTAGATGTCTTCTTAAGTTGCCGACATCAACATACTTTTTTATTGTTTTTCAATAGTATATTTCTGCTTGAACACCATACTTTTTTTAACGAGTAGACCTTTGCCTGACTAGTCGACATCTATATACTTGTTTTGATTGTTTGATGCAGAGCTGATCGTACACTGACTAAACAACGTCACCAAACTGTTAACGCTACTCTGCGTGAATCTCGACAAAGTGTACTATTAGGAAAATGGGTCGACCCTTTTGTTGTGGTACTTACCTACAGTGCAGTAAACACTGTAGGTAACAATTATGTTCGCAAAATAATTCAGTGGACGAAGAGTTTCTTTAATCTAGAAACACTCATAATTGTACCACGCCAGGAGGTTGTACTATTGAGGTCAAATGAAATATGAGATACATATTCCTAATTGTTTGTATATAAACAGTTAAATTCGTGTACAGTTATCGTCAGCACATTTCTTGTATTTGCCTTGTCAGCTACTTTTTGTTGATGCCATAGTTTCTATTTGTTGCATTCATTTTAGGTTGACCTGTTGGAGGTCTGGTTGAGCAGTTTTTTTTTATATCGTTACATTCACGCACATACCCATGCGAATGGAAATTACAAATATATTATCAATATAGGAAATCTATCAGAAGTATTCAACCGCTGCCTTGTTGTGCTTCGCTATATATTTTCAAATATCGGTTGACTAAGACAGTGGAACGAAGAAGTGGGATTCCATATATTTCCAACTTTGTTTATTCTGTTACTTGGTTCTATATTGCATTTGTTTTATAATGATCGTGTGTACAAACCTCAAGAGACATAGTCGAACTGACCCAAATGACATCACATCATCTTCTTTTTAAAGTACCCCTCAACATGTGGTTTTCTTTTAAAGTTTGACGAACACCGTTGACAATGTTTGTGTATTGGGAACACGTTCTAAATAGTTGATTTTATGTTGAGGTTCGTTGTGGCTTATTGCAGCAGTCGTTACAATAAATGTTGTACCATTATAATTAATATCAATAGGTCGATGCCTTTCAAACATTTTCGTATAATTTTCCCACTTACACCGATATTTGGATTTCTGTAACCATATAGAAAAGATATTTCATACAATGAGGAGAACGACCGAAACATTTAAATTCGTTTTCATAGATGTACTGCTGTCAAATCAACTGTTTTTATTTGCATACTGAACAAATGTGTTTTTACTTTTGTAAGTGCTACCTTACAACATTCGTTGTCTCAAGCACAGCCCCATCGAAATGTATTTGGGTAAGCAGGGCATGCTCAACCCTGGAAAAAACGTCAAAGTGCGTACAGTGGTATATATATATATATATATATATATATATATATATATATATATATATATATATATATATATATATATAAAATATTGTATATCAATAGGTGTGCGTTTGCTTGTGTGTGTGCGTACGTGCACGTGTGCGAGTAAGCGTGCGTGTATTGTATTTCAAGCGTATCTGAACATATACTATATGCGGGTATACTGCGCTATAAAAACAAAGGTTACTAGTATTATTGTATGTATGTTAGTAACGTCTAACTAGTACATTTTTCGTTACGTTTCTCGTTTTAGCCCAAAACCCACACCCAAAACTCTTCAACGGCTACGACTACGATTGCTGTAAAAATCGTGTCTCTGTCGAAGCCGTGTTCTTACTACTACAGGTGCGTCGGCAGGAGAGTGGTGTACGGCCGTTGCGCTGTGAACCAAGTTTTTATAGGAATAGTACATTTTTTTGTGGCAAAGCGTTGTTATGTGAGCCTCGTTCTAACAGAAGTTTACACCACTGGTGGACTGCGGCTTTCGTTATGTTCAGATTGTATGCAATGACACTGTAATTACAATGCATACGTAACGTGTTGTGCAGGCTTACTGTGAGAGGTACTCCGGCTGGCAGTCGACCGTGTGCAACGGATGCGGCAGCTACGTCTTCTGCAAGTACGGACTTCCCCTTCGCTACAAGCGATGTCCGTGGTACATACGCTACTACGACTGCAGACGTCGCCGTTCACTTCCGGCTACTTGGACTCGGTGCAGCGACTTGAATTTGGTGTAGATCATTTACAGAAAAACGCGGTATATCAAATAGAATAAGTATTACTATTGCATATGTATTATACACAAACGTATTGTAGACATATATTAGGAAACAGGTTTTGTTAATTATTAGTCAGAGGGAGTATTTCAGAGTAAGTTAGTTTCGGATTCTGTCAGGGAATTCAGCGAGCGATAATAAGGTTGTTTACCATCCGAAAATTTCGATAACATATTGAATAGTCAGTAACATTGGAATATTGGTTAGAATAAGTATTAGTATTATACATATATTGTTCACCAACTTCTTGTAGACATATATTAAAAAACCGTTTTTGTTAACAGAGGTAGTATTTTTTCCCGGATTCAAACTCAACGAGTGATAAAAGGGAGTTTGTTGACAGGTCGTGAATTCAACCCGTGCATCGAGCTATCGTTTACATTGGCTAATATATATATAAGATAAAGTGATTTATTTACTTAAATTACATACATAAGGTAATATCTGACATAGTGAAGGTAAACGTTTTCGGTAAAAAGGAATTAACAGCAGGATTTTAGCGTAAATTAGTACACGCTGACTTCATTGTTTTGTTACACAGCGTTCTCCGTATTCGCTAGGTGTCAGGTTTTTTTTTCTCATGCGAGGTTAATAGAAGACACAGTTAGCAAGCATATTAGCCTAAAGTGTTCTTTTGATCACAAAAACAGCCTTATTCAAGGCTAACGTAGCAAACTAATTAAAACTAGATTGTATGATGGCGCCGTGCAAACGGCAGTTAAAGGCCACAAGGCACTTAAATTGTGGCAGTTGCAGTAACTGGGTGGACTTCGTCAAGTCTGGGTGCGATAAGTCCTGGGCTGAGGTCCAGGCAGATAGTTTTAGTTTTGAGTGTAGGGGATGTACGAAGATGAAGGAACTAGAGGTGGAGTTGGAAGAGCTGAGGCTGCTCGTTGTGGCAATTTTGGGAAGGGAACAGGGGGTTGTGCCAGTAGTTCCCGTGGGGGAACAGTAGATGATAAAGTGGGGAAAGACACAAGAGATGCTAGGGAGAGCTCACCGCAGCCTGGGAGGAAGCTGAGAGGAGGGAAGGTGACGTGTCGTAGGGAGACAGGACGTAAGGAGACGGGGAGGGAAGACAACCGGGGTGAAGAAGAGGCGAGTAGAGGAGACAGGAGGGAAAGAGAAGGGAGTGGGGGAGACGGGAGGGAAAACAACCGGAGTGAAGGAGAGGGGAGTGGGGGAGACAGGAGGGAAGGAGACAGGAGGGAAAGGGTCAGGACAGAATGTGATGGAGGGGATCGAACGGAAGAGTTATTCTGCAGCAGTGATAGAGAGGGTGAGGAAGAGAGCGAGGGTGTTTGTGGGGGATTCGATAGTTAGGAAGACCGACAGAGTCTTAAACAAGGGAGATGATGTGGTGGTGCTTGCCTGGAGCCAAAATAGAGGCAATAACTGAGAGGGTAAAAAACATCGTAGGCTCGGGTAAGGGTGTATCTGTTTTAGTACACGTAGGGACAAATAACGTAGAGAGTGAGGGTGCAACTGCCATAGTTAGGAAATATAGGCAGTTGGTCAGAACACTAAAACAGACGCGGGTTGAGCAGGTAATACTGTCAGGGATTTTACCTGTAATGGGTAGGAGGGGTCACAAATATCGAAATTGTCGGGGGATGGCAATTAACATGTTAGTCCAGAAGCTATGTAGGGAAGAGGAAGTTGGATTTGTGGATTTATGGCGAAGTTTTGTTGGGAGGGCTGATATGTACATGGAGGATGGGCTTCATTTAAGTGGAAAGGGGGCGGCAGTATTCGCGGACAAACTTTCAGCAGCAGTAGATAGTGACTTGGGTACAATGACAAATATTTTTGGAAGTAAACATTCTTTAAACTAGAAATGCAGGGGGGTTACCTAGAGGTGTCTCAAGCAGAAAAAGAGGCCACTAGCACAGATAAACCAATATCAAATCATCCGAAAAACATCTCTGAAAAAGGTTATAGATGCGTATGTTTAAATGCAAGGAGCATAGTAAATAAGAAAAACGAATTAAACATTATGGTAGAAGATATTGAACCTCACATAATTGGTATAACTGAATCATGGGCCAACATAGATATAACAGATGCTGAATTAGGACTGACAGGATATGTAATGTTTAGGAAAGATCGAATAGGAAGAAGGGGCGGGGGAGTTATTTTATATGTTAAAGAATCTATTCAGGCTTATGAAATAAAACTAGAAAGGGAAGCAGATTGTGATGAAGCTGTTTGGTGCAAAATTGTTTCAGGAAATTCAAAATTAACTATTGGATTAGTTTACCGAAGTCAAAACATAAACGAAGAGGACAACACAAAAATAAAAACCGCTATAAAGGAAGTTAGTAAAGGGGAATGTATCATAATGGGAGATTTTAACCATGGACACATACAATGGAATTCTCTAGAGAGCACAGGGATTGAGGACCAACAATTTCTATTTTTAATCCAGGATAGCTTTCTTACTCAGCACGTACTAGAACCAACCAGGGGAGAAAATGTATTAGATATAGTTTTGTCATCACATAAATAATTAGTGGACAATGTAAAAATATTTGAACCATTGGGTAATAGTGACCATGATCAAATACATTTTGACATCAATGTAAAATCAGAAAGTAAAAAAATTAAAACGTACAAGAGAAACTTCCACAAAGGTAACTACAAAGATATGAGAAAATACTTAGCAAAGCTAGATTGGAATAACATGCTGATGAATAAGACCGCAATTGAATGTTGGAATATTCTAAAATATGAAATTGAGAGTATCATCGACAAATTTGTTCCCTTCCAAAAACAAGGAAAACGGTGTAGAAAGAAGCACTTGTCAAAAGAGGCTATTAGAAAATAATGGTAAAACAAACTATGTGGAGGCACCTAATGCAGCTACAACTGAAATCAGACAATCTAAAAGAAGCTATGAGCAAAAAGTAGCATGTAACATAAAAAATGACAGCAAGAGTTTTTATGCATATGTCAGGAGTAAACATAACGTACAAGACAAGGCTGGACCTCTAGAAGACAGTGCTGGAAATATAATATTACAGGGGTTTTTAATGGCGGAAGACCCAAATGGTTACTTCAGTTCAGTGTTTACCAAAGAGGATATTAGTTCATTACCAGTTGCTGATGCTAAATTTCAGGGGGCTAAATCTGACTATTTAGGTCCGTTAGTTGTAACTCCAGAATTGGTAGCTAAGAAAATAAAGGCAATGAAGGATAACAAATCACCGGGAGTGGATGGGATTCCTCCAAAATTACTAATGGAAACAGTAGAACAAATCAGTATACCACTTGCAAGAGTATTCAACTTGTCATTAAAAGAGGGAGTTGTTCCGTTTGAATGGAAAGAAGCAAACATCATACCATTATTTAAAAAGGGTTCGAGAAATAAGTCAGATAATTACAGACCAGTGAGTTTAACGTCAGTGATTTGTAAATTATTAGAAATGTTAATTAAAGACCCTATGGTGGACTTCCTCGTTAATGTTATGTTTTTTGGAAGAAATCACTAAGTGGATAGACGTGGGATTGCCAGTATATATTATCTACTTAAATTTTCAGAAAGCTTTTGACAAAGTGCCACATCAAAGATTACTACTTAAATTAAAAGCCCATGGTATCGGGGATAGCATAACTGACCCGATAGAACAATGGCTGACTGACAGAAGACAACAAGTTGTAGTAGATGGAGAAGTTTCAAATTGGAAATCGGTTTTGAGTGGGGTACTTCAAGGATCAGTATTAGGACCTATATTATTCTTAATTTATATCATTGACTTGGACGACAGTATAACAAGTAACGTACTGAAATTTGTGGATGACACAAAACTGTTTAGAAAGGTTAATACTGATGGTGATAAACAACATTTACAAAACGATCTAGACAGATTAGTGAAATGGCCTGAGAAATGGCAGATGCTGTTCAATTTTTGGAAATGTAAATGCCTACATACAGGACATGGGAACTTCAATGTAAACTATAAAATGGGAGATACTGTTCTGGGTACTACTGTAAAAGAAAAGGACTTAGGAGTTACAATAAGCGCTGATATGAAAGTTTCAGAGCAGTGTGGTATTGCAGCTTCAAAGGTTAATCAAATTCTTGGATTAATTAGAAGAAACATAACATACAAGGGAAAAAGTTAATTATACCTCTTTATAAAGCAATAGTTAGACCTCATTTAGAATACTGTATACAAGCATGGAGACCATATCGTAAGAAGGATATAGATTGAACGCATACAAAGGAGAGCAACTAAAATGATTCCAGAACTCAGAGACCTTAGTTATGAAGAACGCCTGAAAGAATGTGGTTTAACAACTCTATAGACAAGAAGGTTAAGAGGAGATCAGATTTTAAGATATTGAATGGGTATGAAAATATTGATAGAAATGTGTTTTTCTCACTCAAGAAGGATAGCAGAACTAGAGGACATGAGGTAAAATTAGTAAAGGATCAATGTAGATTGGACATCAGGAAGCACTCGTTCTCACAGAGGACAATAAATGAATGGAACAAATTGTCTACAGATTGTTTAACTGTTAGCAGCGTGAATATGTTTAAAAACAAGGTTGACACATATCTCAGGAGGGCGGGTTATAAGTAGATGAACATTGATGGACTCTCGATAAGCCAATGGCTTCCTTGTCCACTTGCCATCTGGGCCTTTGGCTTGGATGGCAAATCTTGTTAAATCTTGTTGTGTCAGCTGGTGCAACAACTGCTGTGGCAGGCAATAAACGTACAGCAAAAAGGTAACTTTAACGTGTATGTTCGCTGTCGTCGTCGTCGTCTGTTATAATTTCCGATATGTAGGCAGTTGTTATCCTTACTGGATGCTGACAATGAATGTCTTAATCACTGATACATTCTGTATTAATTCAACCATTAAGTTGTATTGCGTATCATAAACAAATCGTTATTCCATGTATATAACTATATTTGTTCAACTAAAATGGCGTGTTCAGGACCGAGGACAAATGTTTTATCAGTTGATATTTAGTCAAACGGAATGTATATGTAGAGGATCCATGTCAAATATGCAATGTTTGTTTTCTTACAGTACCATCAGTAATTATATAATTTATGTGCTATGCTTCAGTGGCGTCCATTTGTCTATGTATCTCTTGGAAGACATATTTATCAAGCTAACAATTATGGACAGAATATTCCGCGAACACGCGTCGACATATTCGTTTGTAACCAGCACAACTATTTGAACATGCCACTTCAATAAAACTTTATATTTCCAATGGACGTTCTGTGTGAAAGTCTTCAATTCAGCAACCGACAACATATTTATGTAAAAAGAACGTGAAAATGTAAATAAACTTATTTAGAACAACTTCTAGACTGAGGCATACATATACAAAAACAATTGCGAACAAAAGGCTCTATATTTTTTTCTTGGTATATCCAACCTAAAGAGACAATGTAGGCTTTGGGCAAACAAATGACAGCCACGACTTCTCCTTATTATGCGCAGTATTTGCCTTGTCCCCTAAATGTTATAATTGTAAAGTTTTGTTAGTTATTTCGGCCCGCATTTTTGTTTTGCTTATTTATATTTATAACACACATCGTTATTGTGTGATATTATATAATGCTTATTAAAATGGAATTACCGCAACAGAAACTACTTCGTACATTGTAATATCATTCGCGTGTTTCTAAACTAAATTGTCAGCTTCGTCATCACTTCGGCGACGACTGACGATTACTTTTTTCAATAGACCATATGTATGCATAAGGACAACTTTCTTAATATTTTATTTTGATTTAAATGGAAACAAAAGTTACGGATTTGGGGCTAAACATTAACCAATTGCAATTAAAATTAAGAAGATTTATTAGAATTATGAATATCTACTCAGAAAAGGTTTAAACAGGGGGAGATTGAGGGTAGACATGTTAACCGGTGCGACCGATAAGCGCATACGTAGTTCTATGAAAATAGGGTAACCTAGACTAGGCGTGACGTATTATTCAAAGAACCAATTTTCAAACAAACGTGCTATTTATTTCTGATTGAGGACTATTTTAGAAAACAAAGACCAAAATATGTTACATAAGTTGAGTCTCGAATTAATTTGTATTTGGCGAGCGAATTTTTTTACACTCTCATTAAATAAAGTAATCTAATAGAATGGCTCGGCCCATCAAAATAAGATGCTGTGTGTTCAACAAGGTTCTCCAAGTAAGCGACTGGTGTGATATTCTTAATTGTAGTTATGTTTGGGGAACTATTATTGGTTCATATGCCCAGAACCACGACTTTTATTTACATTTAAGGTACACTGTGTATATGCTGCGATGACTATGGAAATGCATAATCATATTAATACTAATGATTATTATATTGCTGTCTATGCATATTTATTTCATTCTACTCACTCGCTTTCATCGATGGTTCTACGTTAATGTATGCGTGCTTGACAAAATGAATGACTTCATGATCGACGACTGGTTTGTTTATTTCAAACGGCCGAAAAATTTGTGAAAAAATTTTACTTCGTTTTCGCAGCTTCGCTGCTGTGAAATGTTCGTTTTTTTAGTAAGGTATGCCAACAGAAAACGTGCAAACTAACCAAACATTTTCAAACAGAACAGTTGAGAGAATGTATAAATCATATTCCCGTTGACGTCAGTTATACAAACTACTCGCGTGTTGCATGTCCACGCTTGTTCTAATTAAAAGCAATTGTTCCTCGTTTAAGTATGCTACACTGCGATTTGTAATGTTTTCCCACTGGGTTGGTGTTGGTTTGCATTAGAAATGAGCTACCATCATGACACTTTGACAACTTTCAATAGGTTGTTTGTGATAATTAACACGATATACCCAGTTTTATTACCTGCTGGCGGGAGAGTGCTCTCTACACGTCTATCTGTTGGTATGCCGTTTCTTGATGGGAATTTTTTTTTTATTAAATTTTAATACACCAATTTTTTAATTTTATAACTGCAACCCAGCTACGGTTTTCAATGGTGCACTTCTACAATTAATTTTCAATTTACATGCTATGCTCCGTTGAAAAATCTTGTGAATTGAATTGTAAATCAGACCTTCACGTACGATCAGCGAGCGCATTTATTATCGTTCATGTAAACAACCTTAGCGTCACCTAATTACTGGGATAGAGCCAGGTGGAAGAAATACTTCGAACTCGGTCAATTGGGCTCCATTGAGCCTGCATTTGGAATTAACTTTGACCTGACTACGTTTCCAGACTGGCGTGTTCACACTGACGTCCAACGACGTTCATAAAGGAGTGATCTGTCTTTTTACTTATACTAGACGTTCCGATAAAAAAATTGGTGAATGACGCCAAGCATAGTGTATGCTTCACAAGTTTTGATTCTCATTAATTCTTTACCGTTTGACTTATCTTTAACACACAGAAGAATTAATTATATTGGATGATCCAGAATATGTTTTGTACCGTTCAACTGTCTCTTTGCTACACACTTCTTTAGAGGTAACCCTGAATGACGTATCATCCCCAACCCCCCATCCACAAGTTCGATAGCCAGAACCGTCGAACAAAACGAGCAATCTGCAAACTTTGCAGACTTTCCGGGCAACAAATGAACTGTAAATGTATCGTTTCACCATCAAACATATTGGTCGTATTGCTACTGAGAAGCTGTGCTCTCAGTCTCAACCATGGTCATGCTGATCAGAAGATAAAGTACACCCCAACACATATGTATCCACTGCAGCAAATGCTTCACGGCTCGCAGTAGACCAATCTCGTATGACTCTTTTTAGCATTGGATTCACATCAAATGTGTTGATGCTGGTCAGTCATCAAGTGACAAATCCCTTGATATCAACTGCCTTGAGTCAAAAAGCTTTAACTTTATATACCTGAACACCAGGAGAATAACACCGAAGCTAGACGATCTTCGGATCCCGGCAGCGAACCCTAAAGGGGCGGTGATTGGCATCAACGAGTCATCGCTCGATGCATCCTTGACTGATTTCGAAGTGGAAACAACGGGATTCTTCATTCTTCGATGTGATAGAAATCGCGACGGCACATTTATCAATATACGTGTTAAAATGTATTTGGGTGAATCATTACCTCGCAGCTTAACTGTTTAATTAAACGAAGCGACTTTTCGCGGGCATATGTTGCGATTTTTTTTTTCATCGACTACCTACGTAGTGTCTAAGTGCTTCACCTTTACCTGACTTAGTACAAGTAATAATATAATATAATAGACGTGTTAAACAGACCCAACGGGCGGGGGCGCTGTGTCGAGAAGACTCGCGTCCAAATCTGTCTTACTCATTATTTCGTTTGTTCTCTGCCGCCTCGTGTGAAACAGACAGTCGTCGACGAAGTTTATTAATTGGAACAACACTACAAAGCCCAACCGCTTGATCTGTTTGTGCAGCAAAGCATCGGGTCGAAGTACAGCACAATGTACCAAGACATGTTCTGGAATAGTAATGCACATGTTGTTTGATTCGGAATTTAATAACTATATTTACATATACAGGGACTGATTGTCTTGCGTCTGATATGGAAACGACATGTTTACCAGAACATTATGTAAATAAACGCAGTGAAAAAGCATAAAATTACCGTTTTAGTGTTGAGAAACGTACGCTCATAGGTAGTCGTTACCGTAACAACAGTTCTTGCAAACTTAGATAGAAGAAAGAATAAAATGCCCACATTCTGAAAGCCTTCATTGTAAAGTACAGGTGAATTGTCTCTTCGCATATGTACGTGGCCCAGTCACAACTAGCGACGCTTGTTTGCCGCTTCAGTAAAAACAAATGAAAAAAATATACTTAAAAATACCTGAAAAACTTGCAATCTAATGTAATTGAACCGTTTGTGTTTGTATGTTTTCAATGCAAAAACATTGTCTAATGTGTCAAACACTTAATAACGCTTCATTTATACATTGCTTTGGCAGTTTGATACTATATTAGTTGAAGAGTATAAAATAGAGGTTACAAAAAGTAAATGGAAAAGACGAGCAAACAAGGCGCTTGATGAATCACTTATTATCAGCTTAGACGTCGTCTGACTGACGTATGGAGTATGTGTGCTGTATTCGTGTCCATTGAACTTCGTTAATTATAAGTTTGCAGACGGTGAGAAAGCAATATATTTTGCGTAATACTATTACACAAAATTAAATGGTACATTCGCAAATATATAAGATTAAATGGTGCTTTTGTAACAATGGAAGAAGAAATTAACATCCAGATTACAAAAAAACACCCAAAGTGTATGATGTTAAGAGGCCAACAATTGCCTAAGAATAACAAAAAAAACATATGCTCCTCCTTGGCAGTGAATTTCGGAAATTCACCAAGACACATGAAAGTCGAATAAGTGCAGTATACATTAAAACCATTAATGATAAAGTGTTTCAGCAAAGGGAACAGACACCGACATTATCAAATATACAGGGAGAGAAAGATCATCACAAACGTGATCAAGGTGAATATATTGAGATGGTATGGTCATGTGATGAGACGAGTATATGATTATGTCATAAAAAGAGGCACTAAGCATGAAGATGACAGAAAAGAGACCGGGTGAAGGCCCGTGTTACGGTGAGTCAACAACGTCAGCAGCCACCTGGAGGTAAAGAACAGTTGAAACTTTGCAAAGTGCATCGCGCACGAATCGTTCCAGACGGTGACATATTGAGTGTACTTGTTTTTATTTTCATTGCGGAATAGACCTTTGTCTGACCAGCCGACATCACCATATTTGTTTTTATTGTTGTCAAAGTGTATATCTCTTCTTAAGTTACCGACATCAACATACTTGTTTTTATTGTTTTTCAAGAGTAGATCTCTGCTTGAACATAATCCTTTTTTATATTTCCTGTGGTGTCGAATGCGTAGAGAGACGCTGGTCTAGTTTCAAGTGTGGCCGCAGCTTGTTTGATGTAGGAATAAGGGAGACGGATACATATGTAAAGGTTGGTAAAGGGCATATTTTAATGCCAGGTTGTATGCATCACAAGTTCACCAGTAAACATACTAATTGTACAAACAAGTCGACTATAACCAGTTATTGATGTACCCAATAAAACAACAGTGTATGCACACAACCAATCAAACTGGTAATCACCATAATATATCAAATGTGAGGGGCTACCTGCCCATATATGCTAAAGAAAACATCACAGATAAACCACACAACACATCAAATGGATAATTACCACATTACATTAAGCTCATTCCAGAACTGGAAAAAGTATACCTTAAATATGAAATAAAGGTATTCAGTAAAAAAAACTTGAGACGTCGCAAATATGATATTTTTTTATAATGGAAGGATGTGATGATTTTGTAAAATGTTTCGTCAAACTAAACGACCAAAAAAGAGTTAAACGGCATAAGTAATGAGGAAGATATGTTGGTTGTAATTTTCACACATACATTGCAAGACGTGCAGCACATAGATTACATGATCTTGGTTAGTAATAGTGTCGCCAGAAATATGTTTCACTTGCTGATAAATTCAATAGTTTTTGACAATTCATTATTGATACATGGTATGACGAGGAACATTTGGTTATAGTATTGTTACTGGCGACACCAGGAAAAACTACTCGAACAACGAAGTAGTCACATCGCCTAACATTGCTATGTTCCAGAAGGAAACCAGACACCATGGCGAAGTTTTTCGTTGCTTTGCTGGTGCTTGTTGCTATATATGCAGCTGAAGGTAATATGCAATATATATATATATATATATATATATATATATATATATATATATATATATATATATATATATATATATATATATATATATATATAGATATACATATATATGCGTGCATGCGTGCGTGCATGCGTGCGTTCGTGCGTGCGTGCGTGCGTGCGTGCGTGTGTGCGAGTACGTTTACATGTGTTGTATTTCAAGCGACTCTGACCATACATTATATCCTAGTATACGACGCTATAAAAAATAAAGGTTACTATTATTATTGCATGAACGTTTGTATGTAAGGTCTAAATATTACATTTTACCATACGTTTCTCGTTTTAGCCCAATACAACCCAGGCCACGGTCACAAAGGCTGTTTCAACGGGTACGACTACGATTGCGGCAGAAACTGACGTCCAAACTTTTGCTACCCGTCTCTGTCGAAGCCATGTCCCTACTACTACAGGTGTGTTAGCACGAGAGTGGTGTGCGGCCGTTGCGCTGTGAACCAATGCGTCACTGTGTCGGGAAGCTGTGGTAAGTGTGACAATGACATCAGTCCATGACCTATTATGACTGTTGGTTGGCATACTTTTATTGTCACAAAATAATAATACTAACAAATAATAACGTGATTTATTCAAATTTTATTAACATTTTATTAAGGTACCACTCAGGTGAAACGGCAAAGGGCCTATAGCGGATTTACCCCAGTTATTCTCTGAATAAGCAATTCAAATTTGGTCTACAAAATGTGTTCTACTGTATAAAGCGATGCCCATGTTGTTCAATGTAGTGCATCAAGCTATAATATAAGTAATAAATTCGTTGTCCAATGGGCAGTAATGATTACTACACATTTTTATAAAAAAAAAGACACAAACACATCACATGATCACAATTACTATTTTATTAATATTTAATATTGAAAACCGCTTAATTCACCGACATGTTTTTCTTCTTTGTTGATTGTGGCATAAAAATGTCAGTGATTTTCCCAGCCGACAACAACATAAAAAAAAAATAAATATATAATGCATATATGGCAATCGTTACTAATAAACTTCAGTTATGTTCAACACCTAGTTTCCAAATCATTAATTCAATTAATAAAAAAACTATTAAAATATAATGTATGTTTGGAAGGATCATGCAGTGATCGCTGCTCGTACACCAGAAGATCCCATTATTACTATTCATCCGTCTTCTACGGCCGCTACTACTACGGGTGCAATCGTGATGCCAAGTACTACCGCTCAATTATATCTTCCGTATTATTTCAACTACTATTCTTTATTGCGTACATTTGACTAATCGTTATTCCATGTGTAGAACGACATTCGTTCTATGAAAATGGCGCGTTCAGGAACGTGGACAAATATTTAATCAAATTATATTTAGTCAATCGGAATGTATATGTGACGGATCCATGTCAAATATACAATATGTTTATTTTCTTGCATCAGTAATATCATAAATTATTTGCTATTTTTCAGTGGCGTCCATTGGTATCCGTCTCTCTTCCAAGAACTATTGAACAAGCGAACATTTGTGGACAGAAGATTCCGCGAATATACGTCGAAATATTCGTTTGTAACCAGCACAACTATGTGAGCATTCCACTACAATAAAACTTCTGATTTCCAATGGATGTTCTGTGTGAAAGTGTTCATTTCAGTTACTTATTTAGGTAAAAAGAGCGCGAAACTGTGAAAGCAACTTATTTAGAACAACTTCTAGACTGACGTATACTTATATAAAACAAATGTGAACCAAAGCCTATAGTTTTTTGTTCGTATACTAACCCAAGGAGACAGTTTAGGCTTGGGGCGTGATAGACACAAATGTCCAAAGAAGGACTTCCGCAACTTCTCCTGTTATGTGCAGTATTCGCCTTATCCCCAAAGTTATATGTTGTTTAAGTTTTGTTAATTATTTCGGCCCATGTGATCGAGGGGTGCTTAAATCAGGTTCCCTTATCATTAGCGGATTAGAACGGATAAGTTGGACGGCCTGTATTATTCAGAATTACAAATTTCGTAACTTTGCGTAAATATATAGATAACACATTTAAATTAAAGTATCTAACGGGTGCGTAGACGATATGGACTGGTAGCTGAGAATATGTAAAGCCCCTTTTTCACGAGTGATCTTGAATTTCCACTTCTGCCAGACTTCATAATGTAATGCTGTATGACTCTTATGTCGTGGAGTCGGACACTTGCCGCACCAAGCGCCCGCTTTCATGAATTGCGACGTTTTGACCTGAGACTTGACAGTTTGTGGCATGAAATCATATGTCAGTTTGTCTCTGTCCTGGCGTTGAACACCTTCCGCGCCAAGCGCTGTACGTGGCCGGCCACAGCAAGCTGCAGTTGTTTGCCGCCTGAAATATAAATGGTTCAACTGCAATGCAAGTGCAGATTTGTACGTCATTGCAAACTGTGTCCTTTTTTATAAGGCAATATTAAATATTGATTGACATAATAGTAAATAATATATAACATATGCATTTTTGTTTTGCTGATTTATATACATACATACATACAAACATACATCAGTGTTGTGGGATAATAATGCTTACTAAAATATAGCGATTTAATAATTACATAATGCTTAATAAAATTTAATGACCGCAACAGAAACATCTACTTCATACATTGTAACATCATCCGCGTGTTTCTAAACTAAATTGTCAGTTTCTTAACTTCGTCGCCACTTCGGCGACGGCTGACGAAGAATTTTTTTCAATACACCATACGTAAACGACAACTTTCTTAATATTAGATTTTGTTTTAAATCGAAACAAAAGTCACGGTTTTGGGGTTAACAATTGATAATTTGCAATTACAATTAAGACGATTTATTAAAATTATTAATATCTACTCATAATGTGTTCTAAGAGGGGGAGACTGAGGGCTGACTTGTTAACCAGCGCGACCGATAAGCGCATGCGTAGTTCTATGAAAATCGGGTAACCTAGGCTGGGCGTATTATTCAAAGAACCAATGCAAAGTCTTAAACAAACATGTTTTTTTTAGAATGAGGAATATTTTAGTAAACAAAGACATCAGTTGAGTTTCGACTCACGCAATATGGTCATATCCTATTAGGAAGTACAGGAAAACCAATTAATTTGTATTTGGCGAGCGAATTTTTTTAGACTATCGTTAAGTAAATTTATCTAACAGAATCGCTCGGCCCTTGACATTAAGATGCTGTATGTTTAACAAGGTTTTCATAGTAAGCGACTGGCGTGATATTCTTCATTGTTTCGGGAACAATTATTGGTTTATAAGCCCAGCACCACGACTTTTGTTTTCAATTAAGGCACATGGTGTATGTTACTGCGTCGGATCCGTGCTGCGATGAATATGGAAATGCATAATCATATTAATACTAATGATTATTATATTGCTGTCCATGTATAGTTATGTCATTCTACTTACTCGATTTCATCGATGGTTCTATGTTAATGTTTGCGTGCTTGACAAAATGAATGACTTCATGATCGACCACTGGTTTGTTTATTTCAAACGGCCGAACATTTTCACTTCGTTTTCGCAGCTTCGCGGCTGTGAAATTTTCGTTTTTTTCAGTAAGGTATGCCAACAGAAAACATGCATACTAACAAAATATATTCAAAAAGAACATTTGAGAAAATGTATAAATCATCTTCCCGTTGACGTCATTTATACAAACTACTCGAATGTTGCAGGTCCATACTGTTTTAATTAAAAGGAATTGCTCCTCCTTAATTATGTTGCCGTGTTCTACAATGTTTTCCCAATGGATTGATGTTGGTATTACAAATGAGCTAGCATCATGAAACTGTGACGACTTCCAAACATGTGTGTGTGATGATTAGTTGGATACAGCGAGCTGCATCAAAAGACACGCAAACAAAGGCATTTTGACAAATAAGTAACTGGCGGACGTCAACGAATGCAAACAAAAAAGGCAATGTATATTAATCATGCCTGTTAGTAATAAACCGCCCTGACACTCGGTCAGGCTTGTGAACAAATAAAAGTAAGACAGGGTTGTGGGTGAACTTGTAGATCTGCATTGTTTTAATGTTATGCAATAACCACATCATGTGCGAATAATCACCATACATAGTAAACATGTGGATATATACAGACAATTGCCACATAACAATGCAAACTCCCAGAACACACCCAAACCCTGGTAGTATGTAGAGTGTACTACTGTATATATTTCCCTAGAGTTGCTGCAAGGTGTTTACGCATTTCCCAGGAGGGATTGATGTAAGTCTCATAGGCATTACTAGCCCAGTCCCCCTGTGCCTTAATGACTTCTGTTGGAAGCCCGCATTCCAAGGCAAACGATGCCCCCCTCGTCTAAAACTACGTCCCGAGTAATCCGCAGGGTTTAAAATCAACTTTCCCAAGTATTTGTGAAGCTTATCCTGGAATACTTGCACTGTCCATAGGAGCCAGCCATTTCGCGTTGGGTAAGTGAAAAGTGGGGCCGATGGCGGAGAGTTACACAGCTTTAAGGCGAGGATTAGTGTCTGTGTTGGGCATAAGGGGGAGCCTGGGATACGAGGAAGAGGAATGTGCAGTGTGCGCTGCCGGTACTGGATTGTCGTCGACCACCGCACAGCTAAGCTAACTCCGTCCTCAGAAAAGGTAGCATCTCTGCGACTTAAATATAAATTTGAGTCAAAAGACGTACTGCTTCTAACCAAAAGATTGGATTTCCGAAAAAAAAAGAGAAAAATGCTACTAAGCGTGCTGCCCAAAAGGTTACTTCCAGTGGCAAGGTGAAGTCTATCTGCTTAAACAACTGGCGAAGGATAGCTGGAGTTATGGGCAGTTTATGTTTATGTGCAGCCCCTAATACTCTTTTTGTACCTTTGAGCAACATGTCTATGTGCCAAGAGCCCTGAAAGGGGTTGGCATGACCTACTTCTAGATGCATTATACGAACAACGTTTATGTATTGCTTAATAGAGGTGTAAGCCAATTTTTTAGACAAAAATGCTATATATCGACAAGCGTTGTCCTGTGACAGTGGTACCGGGTTAAGGCCCCCTAATACACAGAAGCGCTGATACAGCTTACGTTGAGAAGCATATGTAAGACGCGTACTGGGCGCAAATACCTGTTCTTGTAGCCAACGGACCCTGTCATCTAGTGAGTCCAGGAACCTAGGACCTGTCCAGAATATACAAAAACCCATTATAGGACATGTGCCACGATAATGGTGACAGTGCTAACAATATATTCAGATACTGCCTAGCATCGGGTTCATGCAGCCGAGATATTCTATCTGCTAAGACATTATCTTCTCCCGGAACATGGACCGCTTTCAAGCGGAAGTTAAACATTGCTGACAGCCAAAACATATATCTTAGATATTTCATTAGCAGAACACTGCGAGATGAACCATAATTAATACATGCGACCGTTGTACTGTTATCTGACAATACTACAATGCGTTTGTTGGCCCACAACGGCCCCCATCTTTGTGCTGCTAACACAACGGCCCCCATCTTTGTGCTGCTAACACAACCGCAACCAATTCTTTAAAGTTGATATGACGGTCCTGAACCTCGGGCTAGTCTACCGCCCAGTTACAGTAAAAATAGTCGCCCTCGCAGTAACCGCCAGCCCCTACATCACAAACATCTGTATGTACAATAACAGCTGGTCCCTTATTTATAATAAGGGACATACCATTGAAAGAATGCATAAATTCCTTCCACCACTGGACGTCCCTTCGCATTTCTAGTGTTAATACACATTTGTGATTTGCAGCCCGTAATGTACAAATCGCGTCTAAAATTCGCCGGACGAATACTCTCCCGCCGTAGACCACCCCTGCCGCCCAGTGAAGTTTGCCTGCTAAGGATTGTAGCTGCCGCTTGCTTGCTCGTTTACGTTTCGCAAATACTTCTAGTTCTACTTTAAGCGCTAACAATTTTCCTGAAGGCAGACGTTTAACCATAGTTGCTGCATCAATTTCAATACCCAAGAAGGTAAGACAACGAGTTGGATCAATTTCTTTATCTCAGTTGATAGAAAACCCCAAACGTCGCAATAATACCACTAAAGTATTCATTGCTACAATACATTCATTCAAGGTCGGTGCACAAATGAAAAAATCATCAAGGTACACTACCACCGCAGTAAAGCCCCGCCTAATCATCATCCGCTTGACTGCCTGTGTTAAGCGGGTGAAATATACCAGGTGCCAGTTTTGAAACAAAGGGCAACTTAGTGTCACGCAGATATACTATTCGATCATTAAGTACAACTTTTAATCCAGTAAACTGTTGACTTTCTTCACTTATTGACACTGACCTGTAAGCCGATTTTAAGTCAACTTTGGCCACGTAATAGCCAGGTTGTACCAGGGAGGTGGCATCATCAATAGTTTGAAACCTTTGTGAAAATTCTAAAGTTGCATAGTCGTTTAAGGAATTACCTAAGGGTCGGCTACAATCGTGAATCAGCCGTATACCGCCTGTAGATTCCGGAATTGTCCCTAACGGGCTTATAAAATTCGGCTTGCTGTCACACACAACGTAATTTCCCTCAGAAATTTCATGGAGAACTTGCTGCTTGATTACTAGGTAATTTGGGGATCCTAGCCTGGCAGATGGGTGATTTTCCACCTCGACCGGTACAACCTGGACATCTCTGTCGACAATGTTAAATCCATTTTCCAGCCCACCTAACACAAATTCTCTATCTGCATCATCTGCTAATTCTGTCCGCCATTCCCCGAGATTTAGTCCTGGCCAGGGACTCACTGCCGGAATTTCCTATTTAGGATAGCTATACGCTTGACCTGGTCCCTGGTGTGACGTGGCAGGGTGCGTTTGAGTGCACCCCTTGAACGAACAGGCATGGACAAACTTGGAGTCTACATAGCTGCAACCTCTGCTTGTGTTAAACAGTTTGCAGATTGCCCTGCCATCTACCGTCACTGATCCTGGACGCTGGCCTGACGCTTGCGGGGGGCACGTGTGGTAAGCTGCATTGTATGCAGATGTGGGATGTATATATTGTATTTTTCAATTGATATGTTTTACTTCGTTAATAATTCTTGTGGATTGAATTGTAAATCAGACCGTCACGTAGGATCAGCACGCGCATTTATTATCGTTCATGTAAACAACCTTAGCGTTACCGTCACGTTATTGTTATGAACCCAGATGGAACGAACAAAACGAACAATCTGCAAACTTTGCAGACTTTCCGTGCAAAACATTAACTGTCAATTTATCGTTTCACCATCAAACCTCGTGGCCGCATTGCTACTGAGAAGCGGTGATGCCAGTCTCAATCCAGGTCATGCTGATCAGTAGATAAAGTACACCCGAACACATATGTATCCACTGCAGCAAATGTGTCAGGGCTCGCAGAAGAGCAATCTCGTGTTACTCATTTTTGTGAGCATTCGATTCACATCAAATGTGCTGATTGTGGTCAATCACCAAGTGACAAGTCCCTTGATTTCGACTGCCTTGGATCAAAAGGCTTTAACTTTATATACCTGAACACCAGGAGAATAACACAGAAGCTAGACGATCTTCAGATCCCGGCAGCGAACCCTAAATGGGCGGTGATTGGCATCACCGAGCCATCGCTCGATGCATCCTTGACTGATTTCGAAGTGGAAATAACGGGATTCTTGATTCTTCGATGTGATAGAAATCGCGATGGCACATTGATGAACATACGTGTTAAAATATTTGGGTGAATCATTAACTTGCAGCTTAACTGTTCAATTAAACGAAGAGACTTTTCGCGTGCATATGTTGCGATACTCTCTTTTTTCGTCGGTTACCTATGTAGTGTCTAAGTGCTTCACCTTTACCTGATTTAATTCAAATAATAATTTAATATACGTATTAAACAGACCCAACGGGCGGTGGCGCTGTGTCGACTCGCGTCCAAATCTTTCTTATTCATTATTTCGTTTGTTCTTTGCCGCCTCGTGTGAAACAGTCAGTCGTCAACGAAGATGATTAATTGGAACAGAACTACAAATCCCAACCGCTTGATCTGTTTTTACAGCAAAGCATCGGGTCGAAGCACGGCATAATTTAACAAGACATTTTCTGGAATAGTAATACACATATTGTTTGATTCAGAATTTAATAATAGGATTATATATTTACACATACCGGGACTGATTGTCTTTTGGCAGATTGGAACCAACATGTTTACCAGAACAGTATGAAAAAAAAACGCACTGAAAAAGCATAACATTACCGTTTTTGTGTTGAGAAACGTATGCCCATGGGTAGTCGTTTCCGCATCAACAGTTCATGCAAATATAGACAGAAGAAAGCATAACATGCCCACATTCTGAAAGCATAAAATAGAGGTTACAAGCAGTAAATGGAAAAGACCAGCAAACAAGGCGCTTGATCAATCCCTTATTCTCAGCTACGACGTCGTCTGACAGACGTGTGGTGTACGAGTGCTAAATACGCTGACGTTGAACGATTTTAATTACGAGTTTACAGGCGGTGAGAAAAACAATATAGTAATACTGATACACAAAATTAAATGGTACGTTTGCAAATATTATAATATTAAATGGTACCTTTACAAATATGGAAGTAGCTATTAACAACGAGATAACGAAAAACAGCCAACATGTAGGATGTCGAGCCATTTTAAGACCTATTCTCTTTGGCAGTGACTTTCGGACGTTGACAAAGATACTTGAAAGTCGAATGAGTGCTGCATACATTAAAACCTATTAAAGATAAAGGGTATCAATAACTGGAATAGTCAGCGACATTATCAAATATACAGGGAGAGAAAGATCACACCAAATGTGATCAAGATAAATATATTGAGATGGTATGGTCATGTAATGAGAAGAGAATATGATTATGTCATAAAATGTGGCACTGAGCGTGAAGACGACAGACTAGAGACCGGGTGGAAGGCCCATGTTATGGTGGGCCAAAAACGTCGGCAGCCACCTGGCGGAAAAGAACAGGTGAAACTTTGCAAAGTGCATCGTGCAAGAATCGTTGACATATTGAGTGTGACGTATTGATTGTACTTGTTTGTATTCTTTATTGTGGAATAGACCTTTGCCTGACCAGCCGACATCACCATCCTTGTTTTTATTATTATCAAAGAGTAGATCCCTTCTTAAGTTGCCGACATGTTTGTTTTTATTGTTTTTCAAAAGTATATCTCTTCGTGAACACCATACTTCTTTTATCTTTTTCTTTTAAAGAGTAGACCTATGCCTGACTACCCAACATCTATATACTTGTTGGCATCCCTTCGTGTTTTCGTCTGTGAAGACTGACTTCGCAAAAACATACTGTGACGTGGAAAGATGCATGACTGATTCAGATAAATTTGTATAAATACAGAGACTTTTACAGACAATAGCACTATTGGCTTCAGTCGAAGATCTGAAGGTCGTTGTCTGCAAGGTAAGAATGATTTCTCGTTTGGTTCTCTTCTAGGTGTGGCGTTGCTTATTATAACTTTATGTGTCATTGATCTCACATGAAGATCTGCCTACACGTTTAAAGCAGTAGGTAGGACAATTCGAATATTCCATGGAGGCCAATTCAATGGAACGATATCGATGATCCGAAAATAATACATTAAATAATATTAACCTCATTTTAGAACTGGAAAAGTATATTTTATTATAAATAAACGTATTAAATGAAAAACCCCTGAGACGGCGCATTTGATAATGGAAGGTTGTGAGGATATTTTCTAATGTTTCTTTAAACTAAACGACTAAACTAATTACAGTGCACTACTATTTTTAGCTAAAGAGCAGGATATGTTGTTTGTAATTTTCACAGATACTTTGCAAGACAGGTGGCATATAGATGAAATGTTTTTGGTTAGACCTAGTGTCGCCAGAAGTCTCTTTCTCTTGCATACTAATTCAATAGTATTTGATAATTGATTTTTGTTACATGGTATATCATAACGAGGAATAACTTGGTTATAGCATTCTTACAGGCGGCACCAGAAAAAAACTACTCGAACAACCAAAAAATAGTGACCTCGACTAACATTTCTATGTTTCAGAAGGAAACCAGACGCCATGGCGAAGTTTGTTGTTGCACTGCTGGTGCTTGTTGCAGTATATGTAGCTGAAGGTAATATGCAATTATACATATATATATATATATATATATATATATATATATATATATATATATATATATATATATATATATATATATATATATATATATATATATATATATATATATATATATCAGTAGGTGTGCGTACACGCTTGTGTGCCAGTACATGAACATGTGTTGTATTTCAAGCGCCTCTGAGCATATATTGTATCCTGACATACGGCACTATAAAAATAAAAGTGACTTTTACATGTTATCATATGTTTCTCCTTTTAGCCCAAGTCAACCCACACCCAAAACCAAAACCAAAACCCTTCAACGGGTACGATTACGATTGCTGCAGAAACTGACGTCCAAACTTTTGCTACCCGTCTCTGTCGAAGCCATGTCCTTACTACTACAGGTGTGTTGGCATGAGAGTGGTGTACGGCCGTTGCGCTGTGAACCAATGCGTCACGGTGTCGGGCAGCTGTGGTAAGTGTGACATTGACATCAGTCCATGGCATATTACGACTGGGTTTTGGCATTCATTGTTTTAATAAAAAATAATAACATATGATAATAAATCGACTTCAAATTTCATTCATATTTATTTAAGGTATAACTCATGTAGAAACGGCGAAAGGTCTATAGCGGCTGTCGATCCAGTCGTTCTCTGAATAAGCAATTCATAGTTGTTCTTCAAAAATGTGTACTACTGTATAAAGCCATACCCATATTGTTCAATGTTGTGCATGAAGCTATAATGTATGTTTATAAATACGTTGTCCAATGCGCAGTGATTACCACACATTTTTATATAAAACGACGCAAGCACATCAAATTATCGTAATTACCATTTTATTAAGAGTTAACATTGCAAACCGCATAAGTCACCGATTTTTTTTCGTCTGCGTTGACTGTGGCATTAAAATGTCAGTGATTCTCGCAGCCGACAACAAAGTAAAACAAATTTGAAATATATAATGTATATATGGCAATCGTTACTAATAAACTTCAATTATGTTCGACACCCTCTTTCCAAATCATTAATTAAACTAATAAACACTATTAAAATGTAATGTGCGTGTTGAAGGATCATGCAGTGATCGCTGCTCGTACACCAGAAGATTCCATTATTATTATTCATCCGTCTTCTACGGCCGCTACTACTACGGGTGCAATCGTGGTGCCATGTACTACCGCTCATGTGGATTGAATCAATCCTACTATCCGGGTATCGGTCGTTGTGGTTCGTACCTACTTTATTCTTCAAAAGGTAGTAATGTCGATGGTGTTGCACGTCAAGAAATACTAAACACAATTGTTGCACTCGTAAGGTGAGGCATTCGCTCTCTAATATGCTGATTCTTCATTTTATTGTCAAACTTAATACTGTAATATTGTCAATGTAATATTGTAGAACATCCAGGCGATGATGCCTTGGTCGACTTATTATTGTATGTAGATGAATAGAATAGTTTTGTTAGTGACAAAGTGTGGTTATATTTATTTAATTCTAACATAGTGTAGATCGCTGGTGGACAATGGTGTTCATTGTGCTCCAGTTGAATGCAATGTCATTGCAACTACAACGTATAAATAATCATTGTCGCAGGCTGCAGAGAGTCTTACTGTGAGAGGTACAACGGCTGGCAGTCGACCGTGTGCAACGGATGCGGCAGCTACGTCTTCTGCAAGTACGGACGTCCCATTCGGTACAGGCGATGTCCCTGGTACAGACGCTACTACGACTGTAGACGTCGTCGTTGTGTCAGCCGGTGCAACAACTGCTGTGGCAGGCGATAAGCAGACAGCAAAAAGGTAACGTTTATGTTCGCAGTCGTTTTTTTTATTACTACCGTCACATATGCAGCTGTCATTCCCACTAGATGATGGAAATAAATATCGTATTCACTCATACCTTTCGAATTACATAATCAACTATATTTTATTGTGTGGTATTAATTGTGCTTGATTCCTGGTATATAACGATATTCGTTATATTGAAATGACGTGGTCAGGAACGTAAGCAAACGTTTTATCAATTGATATTTATTCACGAGGAATGTGTATGTAACAAGTTCATAACATAATTTTTTTTTCTGGCAGTACCATCTCTAATTATATTAATTATCTGCTATATTTCAGTGGCGTTCACAAGTGTCTCCGTCTGTCTACGATGACAAATGCAACAAGCGAGCAAGTGCGAAGAGATGTTTCCTGGAACCAACACGACTATGTGAACATTCCACTAAAATAAAGTTTCTGCGTTGGAATGAATTTTCTGTGTTAGGTTATTGGTATCAGTTATGTGTGACATGCTTTATTTTAGTAACCGAATAATTATTTAGGAAGGAAGAATACGAGACCTGAAGAGAAACTTTTAAATTGATGCATCAATATTTACAACAAACATGAACAAAAGAGGTTATGTTCAAATTAGTTTTCTTTAACGCAACGAAACAATATATTTAATATATGTTTTAATATTATTGCCAGAAGTTGTTAGTGGCTGTATTTATTAATTGGTATATTAATACAACTACTACCAGTGTTAATATTCCACCCAAACTATTATTGGTAAGTGTATCGCCATCACCGGTTATTGTATGTAATAAGGGTTCCCATGATAACAGCGCTAGTATGATTTACACTGTCAATAATCAAGCATGATCGAGTTATCTAATTAGCACAAAGATAACCACTTCATTTACTTTGAAATTTGCTTATAGCCTACCCCATATAACAAAATATATCTACTATGAACATGCGTTATTTCGAGTATTTTTGTTTACAAGGCTATAAACCCAACTTAGTGCGTTTGTCTGTTAAATACACTATAGTGAGGTGTCTGCTACCACACATGCTTCATGATATACCGAGTGTATTCAATAATGACAATGCTGACGCCATCAAGAAGTCGTATGGCATACATAACCCAAGGGCACACTGTATGTTTGGGAATCACAGCGGTAAACGCGTAACCAAGGATTGAGCCAAATCATCGTGTCTTTCTCTGTATTCTGTTGGTCCCAAAATGTTGCACAGCTTTCCTGCAAGCAAGTTGCTTTGTTAAAACTGTTTATCTGGATACTTAACCGGGATTATTTGGTACCAGCAGATAAGAGATTACATTCCTCCAGGTTTACACACTTCGACTACAATATGGCTGGCCTTAGACCTCCAACGCAGCGTCGTAGATTTCAAATATATCAACACAGACGTTAAACTTAAGGTTTTCACAACGATAAATGAGTTTGAAAAGACGATATTTTCAAAATCTTGTTCCACGTACCTAACTCTTGTTACCAGAAAGGTTACAAAACTACGCTATATAACAACATTCATGAGTCCGACGTTTGATAACTGCAAAACCAACACACCATTGAGATGGAAGCCAACATATTAATTTAAATCGGTGGAATCTAGATAAATACATTATGTTGTGTAATTTACAAAAAACAAAGATGTGTTGAGTGCGTTCAACGCTGGCCGAGTGCATATCTCGGTTATTTAATAGCTGCTGACCAAGCACCGTGCATGTGGCTATTCCATCAACTTAGTCGCACTATGCACGTGTTTTATGTTTTTTGCAGACCTTAACATTACCTGACTATCCACCATCAAAATACTTGTTTTATTGGGTTTTCTCGCAGAGGTGATCTTTGCCTGACTAGCAGACATCAGCAAACACTTGATTCTACTGTGTGCGAACAAACCGTATTATTTGGACATTGGGGCGCCGATTCGTCAACTTTCTTCCGATGGTGTAGTAACATCACAGGCGGCCACGTTTTTGTTTTAACGACAATGTAATATATTTATTTCTCTCCTACTGCTGCTGCAGCGCCCCAAAAGAATTACGGGGCTCACAATCTAACTGTAATCGAGCTAGCGTATGTTAGTATGTATGTAGTTATGTTAACGTTTTCCTTGTTTGGCTTTCAACAATCAGAACATAAAACATACAATCTGGCTGTACTTCATAATGAAGATGTTTATTTATTCTTCCGTATTTCGCAAAAGTACCATTTAATACAAGCATTTCGCCAAATATATTGCTTTGCTTCGTTTCGGCAAACTCGAAATCGTAACAAGTTTAACATCAACGAATATAATATAAGTACTATAGACGTCGGGCAGAAAACGTCATTGCTGAGAATAAGTGTTCTAGCTTGAATCATGCTGGTGAAACAGACAATCTGGGAACGTTCTCGCAATAAATGACACAACGGGCATACAAAGTTGGTACGACGTAGGTTATTATAATTTGATTTGTAGATTGCATATTTTGCGACGTCGAGCAACACCAATGCAACGTTTTTACCGCGTCTGGTCGTCATCGTCACAATTACGTGGAAATATGACGTCGCTGCAACGTTGAAATCAAGTCGACAACCAAATGCAACGTCTTTACAACATCTAGCTCTCAACATTATAATGACATGTACATTTGACGTCCATGCAACGTAGTAATCACGTCGACAGGCCAACCAACAAATATAGGTGCAAATATATATATGTATATGTGTAATGTTACCTAATTTAAGGAAGCTTTCACCACAAATTTTTGCAAACAGGTATTGCGCTTGACGCTACACTGTCCTGAGTTCAAACGAACGAAGTCGAGGGAAGCGAAAATTCCACTAATACTAACCACCCGTCACCATCCATTTTTATTAGTTGAACTGTTTTGTTTTACCGTTTGCATGGAACACACATGACTTTAATGTTGTCTTTGTATTGGTGTATTTTGTATGCTTTCACCAATTTGAATATCAGCACATTTCACCGACATTCTAATATATCGCAAAACTCTGTGCTATGGTTTCCCTCTCGCTCGATCATAACCGGCACTTGGTCATATGTGTCATGTATAGATTGCACAACCTTATTATATAAATACCAAATTCATTGCGATTGGATTAACACTGCAGTACTTGTGAAGTATTTATAAATTGCATCGCAGTTATCGGGAGTTTACCGGACAATAGAGCAGACATGATGGCTGGATGGGGCTTGTGCAATGTGCTTTGTATTCGTTTTATCAGAGCTTCTTTGTAATTAAATGTGTAATTTAATTCCTGTGTTTAATTCCCTTTCCTCAGTAAGTGGTGGTGAACACAGAGGAACAACTAGAAAGAGTGTATTAACAGTGTTCGTCAATTTGAAATCAAACATTTAATTTAAGAAGTATACACAATGTCAAATAAAATCATGTTTGTTGTATCAGAACAGGGTTCATAACATTATTTTTGTTAAAGTTTGTTTGAATTCTCACAATACATATTTAATAATGAGTCTATTAATTGACTCTTTTGACAAACAATGTTACCTTGTTGATTCGTGCTCATAACATTTCTTGAATCGGAAAGAAATAAATATATGTTAATTCACTGTGTTGATTAGAAGGTGTAAAATTGGCTATTCAAGCTCTTCTGTGCACCCCATGGATATTACTAATTACAATACTCAACTAAATAATCACTATACTGCAAATTCCATTTTTATTTCTTGGAGGGAACTTCGTACCCATATGTACTCGTTTGCCTACCAGCATGTTACGCAAATAATCGCAGTGAAAATAAGATAGGTCATTAAGTTTCCAAATTCTGCTAGCATTTGGCAATTCGTATTTAATCTTCATTAGAGGCTTATTCGAACCATCATACGTTGCTAGAAATAATGAATTATAATACTTGATATTTCGTGTTAATAAAAACAAGTGTTTCCCTTGTTTTTTTTTCCATTTGAATGCAGTGGCATTGTACAGTTACTCTTGTTCAAACAGTCTTCTTTCGTCCATGTTACGATAACAACTTACAAAAAGTTGTGATATCTACGCGTAGCTACGCGAAGCTAGACGTAGGAGATGCCGAGTTTATTTTGTAAATTGTTATCTTTATATGGAACACAGCACATGTATACCTATAATATGAAGAAAAACTTGGCTACCCTAACATTATGTTATTATATTCTATTGGTTCATACAATATTAAACTTTGTGTGCACACCGACAAAAGCAATTTATTGCTTTGTTTTTATTATCTTTAAGAGAATGTGTAACTCATCGTTCCGTTGACGTCACTTATACGACCAACTCGCCTGTTGCAGCGCCATGTTTTTCTAATGGCAAGAAACTGAACCTCACTTACCCTAAAAATTTAGTAACGGCAATGGGCCATGGTTTACAATGTTTTGTCATTTTGTTAATGTTGGCTTTGCACTCCTTGTGACCTTTTTGCATTCCTAATATGGGGCTGTGGCGCGGTTAGAACGTCGGGCTCTCAATCTAGAGAACCCGGGATCGAATCTTCTTGCCACCGATTGGAAGCGTTAGCTATTTCGTTCATCCCTCTTTGCCACAGTTCATTCAACTGTATAAAGGCGTACCTAGCTACATACAGAGGTGGGTATATGAAAGAATTATCTTCGCGCAGTAATTGCAGCGTGGCTGAAAGCTTGCAAGAAAAGTCAAAGTGGCGTTGGAATGAACAGTTCTGTCAGGGAATGAAGTGTTAGAATGCATTTTTTATTACCTTACGGCATGAAATCTTGAAGACTTTGTAAAGGAAATGTGATGTATAATGTCTACAGCGACCCGCGTAAAGAGACTGGCAAACAAAGACACTGGCAAAAAAATCAACTAGCAGACGTCAACGAATGCAACTAGAAAAAGGCAAGATTTGGTATACTAGCACGAAATACCCAGTCCTCTTTACTCATAGTTCATTCTAGCCCACCTCATTCGTCGATGGCGCAGAATTCTGACGAGTAGTTGCAGGAATGTTCTAGTGATAATCTCCTCGTTTATGATTTTGTCATGCCAAAGAATACCCAATATCTTTCCGAGGCATCGCATTTGAACGTGTTCAATCTCCTCTCATGTTGACAGGTCTCACTGTTGTAGAGTAGTACGCTAAGAATAGCAGCTCCGTGTTCTTTGCGTTTGTGGCGACTATAGCGATATTGTTTGACCAGACACGTTGCAAAGACGACCACACACGGTGTAGGCCTGGCCCACCCGGATGTGAAGTTCACTGTTTAGACAACGATTGGACAAGATAATGGATTCATTATAGGTGACGTTGTCAACATTTGCTAGTGGGATCCATGTACTTCCAAGTTTGGTAGGTATGTTGGCTCTATGTATCAGTCTTCTTGATACCAATCACGAGTACACAAAGGTACATGCCGTGATAAACTTGTCCAAACCACACTATAAAATCTTTTCGAAGCGTGTTATTGCAACCCTTTCAAACATTGCACGGCGCCGGTCAGTCAGAGAAAGATCAACGCTGCAAAAACTTAAAGGCAAACCTGTGATGTCGGTAAGTCAGGTAAAGAAACACTCAGACGAAAACAAGAAAAACAAGTGCATAACATACTTTACACGGTTGATGAAGTAGCCACATGCGTTAGAAGGTTGATGGAGTAGCCACAGACAGGGTGCTGTCACGGCACAAATTGCATTATATCACTCGCCTTTAGTACATCGGAGTCAGCAACACAGTGATTAGAATCAACATGCCATTCTATTCGCCTCCGTGTGAATTCTTATAAAACAAAGTAAGTTGCATTCAACAACGGCAACTCCCTTATTCAAACTACATTTGAACACACACTTGAAAATTTAGAACATCTAGGTGCATGGAATGAAGAACACAGTTGTAGGAATATATACATACATACATCCTCAGCTCTTCTAGGCTAGTAACCTTCTTAGGTTGTTGTGACGCTTATTGTGCAGATATACGTAATGTAATATATATATATATATATATATATATATATATATATATATATATATATATATATATATGTGTGTGTGTGTGTGTGTGTGTGTGTGTGTGTGTGTGTGTGTGTGTGTGTGTGTGTGTGTGTGTGTGTGTGTAATATTAAGCAAACATACATCAACATTACAAAATGCTAACATAACATGAAGATAACTACATTGTAAACATCATAACTATATGCTATTCTCACTGTGCGTCGCATTGCTCTCTTGAAACGGAAAAACAGTTATCTGAGTGCCTGTCAGGCAAATGACATATATATCGGCGCCATTAAATGGAACGAATAAAGTTTGATTCTAACAGTTGTGTTAGATTGAATTTTTGTATTAATCTAGCCTCCCAACTTGAACATATTCACCAATATATATGCACGGATACCACTGCACGTGAATGCCTGCTATTGCAATCAAAGTGGAACGTGAAAATAAAAGATTAATATGTCAAGTGAACTATATAATACAGTGTTGAGTGACCTACATCAATTCTAGTTGAACAACGCATTACATAAACATATATTAATGTGCTCTCCAAGTTTCTGCAACGTCATAATTAGCGAGGTTTAATGTCATCGAATGACACCACACGTCTATCACATTTCGTAATAGCTGTGCGCCATTCAGCACCTTGTTTTCGCGAATCTTCAGAGATTTCCACATCAGACACAAGAAACTCAGTCCTGATGTATGAGAATATAATTCTTAAATTTGAAATGAAACACTATAAGCATTACTATTCTAAAAGCATGTCTTGTTGTACTTCAACCAGATGCTTTATTCTAAAATCTTATCAGACTTTGTAGCGTTATTCCTGGTAATCGTTTTCGTCGACGATTGATTGGTTTATGCTTTATTGTGTGATCGACCGTTTTCGACTACATTCAACCGGTTGGAAAAGGCGAACAAGTGTATATATATATATATATATATATATATATATATATATATATATATATATATATATATATATATATATATATATATATATATATATATATATATATATATATATATATATACATACATATATATATATATATATATATATATATATATATATATATATATATATATATATATATATATATATATATATATATATATATATATATATATATATGTATATATATATATATATGTATATATATATATTTGTATATATATATATATATATATATATATATATATATATATATGTAAAAGATATAATTGACGGCAAACAAAGCAAGCTATCTAATGTTATGTTCAGGCTTATGAAAAGTCTCCATGACACAGGTGATTTTAAATCAAAATGGATTCTAAAAATCTAACTAACATGTGGCATGATCATAGTATAGTAAATATAAAATGGTTGAAGCATAACTTGGAACTCAAGATGAAAGATATTAACATACAAACATGGCACAGTGAAATTCATTTTAGTAGAACATCTGGTTACAATACATAGGACATATATTGTATAAAAACATATTTACAGTATGTAAATCATCTAGTTACAGTGCATAATACATCTAGTGTCATTATTGGATAAAGTATTTTCTATATTATCAGTACATGCAATTTAGGTAATGTAAAATAAAATAAACTATGTATATATTGCACAATTTTAACTAAAATATGTAATAATATGAACAGTAAATTAACTATCAGCTACAATTTTACTTCTACGCAATTCACTGTTTTAATAAGGCAGTTTGTTAATTAGACAAACTTTGTCATGATTATTTTAATAAATCTGGCCAGATCTGTCAGCTGTTTCACATTGTGTACATTGAACAGCTGGTTCATTTTCAGAGTATTAGGTATGATTCTGAAGTATCTTTTTATGTATTTCGATCTTTCTTCCATTAGAGATGGACATACAAGTACATAATGATATTCGTCACCTTGGTCCCCAGTGTTGCATAAGTGACATAGCCTCTGGGCATTTCCAGGGAGATAACGACCAACAGAAATAGGTAATTTGTGATTTCCACAGCGAAATTTACATAAATTAATTATGTCAGTTGGGCTCAAATATGTTAAATACTTCTCGAAACCTACTTCATTTTTGAATATTCTGTAATTTAAACATAGCCTATTTCCATGAATTTCACTGTGCCATGTTTGTATGTTAATATCTTTCATCTTGAGTTCCAAGTTATGCTTCAACCATTTTATATTTACTGTACTATGATCATGCCACATGTTAGTTAGTCCACATCCATCAATGATACTCTTAATTTTTAGAATCCATTTTGTAATGGAGACTTTTCATAAGCCTGAACATAACATTAGATAGCTTGCTTTGTTTGCCGTCAATTATATGTATCCAAAAGTTTATCATTCTCTTTTCTATAACTGCTGTCACATTTTGTCTGCCAACTTCACCATATACCATACAATTTGCTGTGCTCCTATTCAGTTTTAGTAGACTTTTCAAGAATTTTCTATGGAATCTCTCAATCTGGTCTAGATTTTGAAAACCCCATATTTCACAACTGTATAGTAAAATTGGCATTATAAGCTGGTCAAACAGCTCACACTGTATGTCTATAGGTAAATCTAGCTTCCTTGCTTTAGTTGTGAGGTTGAACATTGCATGCCTAGCTTGATTAACTTGTTTCATTATGGCTTTGTTAAACAGTCCATTATAGTTTAGATTGGTTCCCAAATATATGTAACTATCAGTTACCTCTAGTTTAGTTTGTCCAAACAAGAAGTCTGGGTGTGATCTGACCTTTCCACGTGAGAAAATAATTACCTTCGTTTTACTGGTATTAACAGTTAGGTGCCATGTTTGGTAATAATCATATGCAGCATTTAAGGCAGACTGCAAATCTTCAGGTGTTTCTGCCATAACAATAGTATCATCAGCATAGAGTAAAACATACATTTTCAAGAAAACTTCTACATCATCATCATCACAAAGGTTGTTATGAATTTCACCAGTCAGCATGTCAAGTCCCTTGTAGTTACGGCTAACTGAATGTTCAAAATCATTAAGGTAAATAGCAAATAACAAAGGAGACAAGTTTTCTCCTTACCGCACACCAACTTCACATGAAAAGAAATCTGACAGGGCCTGGCCCTGTTTTACACATGACTTAGCATTTTCATACATGTTGTATATAACCTTCAACACATTGCCATTAATACCACAAGCAATTAGCTTGGACCACAGTGAGGATCTGTCTACTAGATCAAATGCTTTTTTATAATCGATGAAGGCACAATAAAGCCTTTTGCGGCGAGGCAAATAAAATTCAACCAATGAGTGTAAAGCGAATATATGATCAAGGGTAGAATACCCCTCTCTGAACCCTGCCTGTTCTTCACCTATGATACTTGCTTCATCTAGGTATGTCGTCAGTCTCGTATTAATGGAGGCTGTAAACAACTTGCCTATGCAGCTTAATAATGTAATGCCACGATAGTTGTTTGGGTCATCTATTAACCTCTTCTTTTTGTAAATGGGCTTAATGATCCCAATGCACCAGTCAGTTGGCACAATGTCAGATAATAAAACTAGATTAAACATTTTAACAATAAGTACAATTAGTTCTGTGGGGCTGTTTTTCAAGTATTCATTTATAACATTATCAATATCACATGCCTTTTTGTTTTTAAGTTTTTTCATTAAAGTTACTACTTCATCTTGCGTGAATGGTCTATTTATGTGTTCATTGATTGACTGCATAATATTTCTTGTATCAAAAGGAATCTCACTATCCACTGTGGCTGTTTCACTTTCAGGTTTTTCACCAAGTTTTTCAAAGTGGCTCATAAATATATCCAGTGAAATATGTCCACATTTTTCTTTGCTGTTACTTGCTTTATTAAGTATGTCCCAGTATTCTGCAGTCTTACTATGTTTTAGGTTTCGCAAGTTTTGGTGTAATTGTTTATAGTAACATTTTGATGTTTTTTATAAAGCATTTATAGCCACTGGCCATTTCTCTTAGCTCTACTTTTGCTTCATCACTTTTAATTTTCTTTAGTCTACCTTTGGCTCTCACATATTCTGTTCTCTTTGTTCGGCATTCTTCATTAAACCATGGTTTGCTATTTACATGGTTAGTCTTTGTTGTTTTATTAAGATGTGTTACATATGTTGGTTCTTTGCAAATACCAGTATTCTTTGCAGTAGTTAAATATATGTCACATATATCTTTCACCAGACCATACATTTCACTCTGTGATAGGGAATTTAGTTCAACACTTTCTAGGCTTCTAAATTAGCAATGTCCTGTTCATTGAAATTAGTTTTGTATTCTCCTGCTTTTTCTGGCTTCCATCTTGTGTTGACTGGCTTATAATATTCGTTGGTGTTAACCATGACATTTACTACATTATCAGTAACTGGGCAATTCTGGGGTTTTCCATCAAATTTTAATGTCACCCATATGGGAGTATGCACATCAGAAAAGCATTTATCAAAGGTATAAATTTGAAAATTTATTAGTTTTGAAAAAAGGGAAGTGGATGCTATAGCATAGTCAACTACACTTTTACCCGAAGCATTTTGACAGGTGAAGTCACCCACTCCCTGATCATTACCATACCTTCCATTGATTATTTTCATATCCAGACCTTTACACAATTCAATGAGTTTATAGCCATTGTCGTTTACAACTTTGTCTAGGTTGTGTATTTCTGTTGTGATCCCTAGGCATTCCAGTTTGTGTTTTGATTCAAAAATATCACTTTTAGCTAATTCAATGCCACATGTAGTTGCTACAACATCATCAATAGAAATGAAGTCTTCAATAATTCCTGTCCCAGAGTTGAAGTCACCTATCAAAAGTATTGGTACATCATACATACAATTCATGGCAACAACATCATTGGCAACATTATCATAACTTTCATTGTGACAGTGGATAGAGCCTTCATGTGGTAGGTACACTGCACCTAGAATGAACTCATGACCAAAGGCTTTTTTGTCTACTTTGAGCCACAGTACACTTTCAGAGCATGTTTCCTGAACTGTATGTATATATTTACTGTACTTCATCTTTACTAGTAGTACACATATTCCGAGGATCCCTCCATATTTATGTTTCTTACATTTTCTTTCCTTTGCAATTGATGTGAAATTTTGAAAATGGTCAGCTTCAATGGCATCAGTTTTAGTTTCACTAAGACAAACTAAGACAAACATTCGGACAGCCTTTTTCGTCGTCGTTCTTTCGAAATACAGTTTAGTTTGTCCACTTTTTAATTGGAGTTGATTTGGATGGCTCTCTTGTAACATATGTTTATACCCTCAATCAATACAATTGTAATAGTGAGGTTTACTGAAAACTCGGCTGCAAATCATGAGTGTTACTGTTTAAAAACTCACAGATGCCAAGAATATGATCCGAAAAGTATTGGTCTATGTTTTTTTAATATTGTATGAAATACACAAACCACCACATTCACGTTTATTCACTTAGACATTTAGGGAAAATAATGGACTAATTAAAACATGATGTAGTGGGATAAATGTAAGCATGAAACGAAAAAGGATGTGATGGTCGCATAAAACCTGCAATGGCCATGCATGTAAGCACTCATATGGCTAACCACAGTTTGGAAAAGGAAGGAGATCTCGACCAAAACAAAGATTAACTACTCTGTCGTATCATTGACGTTTTTGAATATCCTAATAATTATAACAAATATTACATGTTTTAAATGTCCTTGTCAGTGAATACATTTTAAAATCAAACTGCTTAAGAGTATTTTGACATATTTCGTCACATATTTAAATAAACCGGTACAGCATACGCAATGAAATAGTGGTAATTTTTAGTGGTTGATTATATTAATATGAATGTCGTCATAAGAACGGGTGTTAAAGTCGTGAGAGGATCGATTAACGAATATATAATGTAATCTCACTTCCTGTAATTGAAGGACTTTCAATCCTTGGATAAAAAAAAAATATTATGTGTGCGCATTCTATTTACTTACACATGAAAACCGATTTTGAAGCCTCGGGCCATTGTACCATAATTTGAGTGTGGCAAGATTAATTAATTGCATCAAATTAAAACAGTTTTTAATTTTGCAACATTTAATTATTATTTTTTTATTGGTTGGTTCCAACTTAGATTTTCATGTTCAGTCAGGCCAAAAAGATCAAAATGTTGAAATATTTTAATGCTTATAAAGTCGATCTTAACCGAAGAAGAATTGAACATAACGTAGTTTGATTGTTTATTATTAAGAGAACATTTATTTGTTTCTAGCCGTATTTATTTGTTGATTTGTATTTATGTGCCATATTTTTATCATATGTATCAAAAGACTTTATTGTACAACAAATAGTTGTATCATCAGCAAAGAAAACGAAATTTAAATATCTCGCTTCGGTCAAAATAGGTTTCTTCAGCAATTTTTATTGAACATTTTCATGACCAAAACGATTCATTTACTACAAAAATTGTCAAAATGTATTTTGTCAAAGACACATATTATAATCGCTGATATGCGAGGCCCAACTTGTCGTGGCTACTAATTATGTTAGACCTGATGCATATATGCAGCAAATCATAGCTGCCTTGTTTTTATTGGCATTTCATGGCTTGTTGCCGTTGCTGCGTGTTGGTTAAATTCACTGTCACTATGAGTTTCACCTGTCTCCCTTATTGTCTTGTTTTTGGCTACTATAGCTTACATACAGGTTCATATCCCGAATGGCATACCTTTCACATATTGACCAATTCCAGATGGCAAGTGGACAAGGAAGCCATTGACTCATCGATAGTCACACAATTTTATGATTTATGTATTGTCCGACTATATACACTATTTAGATTAACATACGTACATATGAACATACGTGCAAATGCACCTTATATATATATATATATATATATATATATATATATATATATATATATATATATATATATATATATATATATATATGTGTGTGTGACTATATATATATATATATATATATATATATATATATATATATATATATATATATATATATATATGTGGACTATACATTCAAATTAACTGCGCATCTTAGCCGTAACATGACATCTTAGCCGTAACATGACATCTTAGCCGTAATATGACATTTTAGCCGTAACATGACATCAACACCAAATTGCGGAGCGTGATGTCTAGCCGGAGTGACCATTATCTTAACGTGGTTTTTAGCTTAGGTGACCATTGTCTGATCGTTGTGTCTAGCCTATATGACCACATCTACGAAACTGTTGAATAGAAAACGTAGTTTAACTGTTGCCGCCAGAGGGCACCGCTGATCATATGCAACCATGCGGACTATACATTCAAATTAACTGCGCATCTTAGCCGTAACATGACATCTTAGCCGTAACATGACATCTTAGCCGTAATATGACATTTTAGCCGTAACATGACATCAACACCAAATTCGATACAGGCGATTGAAACTACATCCAACAATAAACACGAATAATATATGTGTTTCTTGTAAAAGAGCATTAACAAGAACGGAACACGGAACGGCCTCTGGCGGATAACTTAGGATAAGGATTCACTTTTATTGCAGGGTAGGTGCTTACTTTCATGGTGTAATCAAAGTAATGAATGAATACACATGCTTAGAATTATTGGCTTAAGGTATCCATATAAAAAACATTCAAAGTTGTGTTTTTTTTCGGCCAGACTAGCTGCCGAGCTGATGAAGGCGTCACCGTCAACTAAGCGAGTTGTATACCTAGTTATTTTATTCGATGTTTCTACATACCCAAGGCGTATTGGGGGGGGGCTTTGGGTCATACCCCTTGGTTTGATTTTTCTAAGTATGTTTTCGGTTACGCCGCATGATTAACTAACTGTTGATTACGCTTGGACCCATGTGGTCTCTCCTTTGCCACCCCCCTTTGGCTTCCCCTTTGGTCTCCCCTTTGCCACCTCCCTTTGGCTTCCCCTTTGGCTTCCCATTTGGCCTCCCCATTTGGTATCCCCTTTGGTTTGCCTTTAAGCCTGACAATTTGGTCTCCCCTTTGGCCTCCCCTTTGACTTCCCTTTGGCCTACCCTTTGGCTTCCCCTTTAGCCTGACAATTTGTTCTCCCCTTTGGCCTCCCCTTTGGCTTCCCCTTTAGCCTGACAATTTGGTCTCCCCATTGGCCTCCCCTTTGACCTCCCCTTTGAAATCCCGTTTGGCCTCTCCATTTGGCCTCCCTTTTGGCCTCCCCATTTGGCCTCCCCTTTGGCCTCCCCATTTGGCCTCCCCTTTGACTTCCCCTTTAGCCTCGCCATTTGGTCACCCCTTTGGCCTCCCCTTTGACTTCCCTTTGGCCTACCCTTTGGCTTCCCATTTAGCCTCCCCATTTGGTCTCCCCTTTGGCCTCCCCATTGGCCTCCCCATTTGGCCTCCCTTTTGACATCCCCATTTGGCCTCCCCTTTTGCCTTCCCATTTGGTCTACCCTTTGGCCTCCCCTTTGGCTTCCCCTTTAGCCTCCCCATTTGGTCTCCCCTTTGACTACCCTTTGGTTCCCCTTTGGCTTCCCATTTAGCCTCCCCATTTGGTCTCCCCATTGGCCTCCCCTTTGACCTCCCCTTTGGCCTCCCATTTGGCCTCCCTTTTGGCTTCCTCTTTGGCCTCCCCATTTGTCCTCCTCTTTGACTTCCCCTTTAGCCTCCCCATTTGGTATCCCCTTTGGTCTCCCCTTTGACTTTCCTTTGGTCTCCCTTTTGACTTCTCTTTGGCCTTCCCATTTGTTCTCCCCTTTGACTTCCCTTTGGCCTCCCGTTTGCCCCCCCCCCACCTGGCCTGTGGTATTCCATGGCTAAGCGTGGATATATCGCAGAGGCCCTATGGAATGTTTGAGTCTGATAAATGGAATCATACCACACCTAAGGTCTGACGTTATCTATTATATGTCACCCTCTACGCATGCACATGTCACCGTAGTGCCGCAATGCTAAGAGACTACCTTGCATTTAGATGCCCCGGATCCAAGACAATCCCTCTCGCAGGTAAATATGGCTGGCTTGATCACACTTATAGGGTTTACAGTGTCCGCTATACCATTTATGTCTTCTGCCAGGGTATCACTCTGTATAGCTATTTACTATTCGTAATACTAATGGCCGCAGCTCGTTTGATATATCTCATAAACAAAAAGAGAGGAGACATATAGGTTGTTAAAGGGCAATAATATTAAATCATTGCTGCTTATGAGTCATGGCATATGTCGTATAACAATACTGCTTTGGTTGTAGTAACATACAACTATATATCACTACAAACAGCATGGAATACACTGCTGTTTACACATATAATTTAAAAACATTAAAATAAATATCAACATAACATCAAAGGAAATATCAAAGGTGAGGTAACACACAACATAAGCACTAATGATAGTGAGCAGCCCCCCACCCACCCAAGGCCATATAGAAAGAATACTTTACACTGTTTTGACTTTTTGATGCAATGGAGTTAATATGGTGGTCCACACAAGTGAGTTTATGCAATGTATTGCACCACCTTGATCTGGTATACAGGTACACTGCATTGATGAATACAAATATACTGCTAACTGTATAATACACTGAAAACAGTATTACACCGGAGCAGATGAATATTGTTGCATAAAACCTTAACACATAGCACAATGAGTGCATAAAAAGTCACCAATGTGTGTTTTGAATGTGGTGATAAATACTGGCCCCGGTAGAGACCAAAACGTATATGTCATGTATGAGCACCCTCATCGCCATGACTTATGAATGTCATCGTCTGGCTAAAACAACTATGCAGCCCGTCTATCTAATGGAAATAAAGCAGTTCCCTTGCACATTGAGGTGTATCCGCAAGGCACAATAGTCAGTAAGCATAACCCCCACCAAAAAAATAAGGCAAAGAAGCTCCCGATTCACAGCATCCACGAACTGGTTATAACCGGAACGTAAAATGCCGCTACTAATGGGTGTGGAATCTGCAGCTGCCTGGGGGAACTAACTCACGCTATAAAAGATGACTGATTAACTGACAAATGATGAAATAGCCAACTGGGAAACACAGCGGTGATTAATGAAACTCTGGGCGAGCTGTAAAATGTGTCTCACCCGCTGATCTGTTGCCGCCGATTTGCAAAATCACCTTCACCGGGCCTAGCTGTGAAGAGTCGCGAGCGATAGCCCGCCTAAAATGTAAGCATGCTCCAGATAAGCAGATTGGCCAAGTAAAACAAAAGACACGAGTTGCGAAACGAGACCAGCGTTGTTAATACCGTGCAGAACCGCTGGAATCTTCTAGCAAAACTATGTCCCATAAATAAGACCCATGTGGGTTGCGCAGAACACTCCGCCATTTCAGTAAATGTTAATGTGGTTAACACAATATCTAGGTCACACCAACCCGGTGACACAAGAAGCAATATAGAAGAACCTTCCGCAGATAGTGCACTGTCTATTACAACGCGTGACGTGCAACAATTAAAACATGAACAATCAACCACAATATTCGTCGTGCATTCTAGCTGCTTCGGGGAGCGGTGGTCTAGTGGTTATAACACCTGTCTGTCGATCGAGGAGACGGTGGTTCGATTCCAGCTCGGCAATTTCGTTTTACCCCACTTTGCCTGTGTCTTTCGGAAGATACATTAAAAGCCGTTTGTCCAAACTCTTGCGTTAGCTAAAGATTGGGCTGTTTGGAGTAGAACTACTTGAAACTTCGGCAAAATGTCTGATTGTAAGAGAAGGTTTGTCACGTGACGTGCTCACTTTGGACCAGTCCATCCTAGGGTTTTTTTTTTGTGCTGTTAGGTAATTAGTTGTGCATGGAAAAACCATTACGTAAATATTTGTCCTTTAACAAATACATAAAACCACTTCTGTTTATCCAGAAGTTTGTAAACCATAGCTGATCTGTTTTACATATCTTGGAGCCTTTGTGCACAGATGAACGCCACTTGGCCCGGTCCATGGCGGTTTGTTCCCAAGAGTCGAGGGTGACGGCAAACGCTTTCAGTGATGTTTTTAGAGTGTCTATGAAGCGCTTCTTCTGGCCTCCATGGGACCGCTTTCCTTGCTGTAGTTCGCCATAGAAGAGCCTTTTTGTGCGCCGATGGTCTGGCATGCGGGCTACATGTCCTGCCCAGCATAGCTGGGACTGCATTAGGATGGTATAGATGATGGGCAGGTCTGCTTGGCCAAGTATCTCAGTGTATGGAATCCTGTCAAGCCACTTGATGTTGAGGAGTTTCCTGGGGCACGTTGTGTGGAAGTGGTTCAGCTTCTCTTGGCATGGCTTTGGTACACTGTCCATGATTCACATGCGTGGAGCAGCGTGGGGAGCACTATTGCCCTGTACACCTTCAGCTTGGTATGTAGATGAATTTTTCTTCTGTTCCAGACATTGGAATGTAGTCTGCCGAAAGTCGCGCTGGCCCTTGCAATTCTGACGTTCACCGGGTCATCAACGGTGACATTTTGAGACAGTGTCCTGCCAAGGCAGGTGAACCTGTTCACTGCACTGAGTCTCTGACCGTTGACTGTTATGTTGGGCTCAACATAGGGTTTCCCTGGGGCTGGCTGGTGCAGTACTTTAGTCTTCTTTATGCTGATGGTGAGACTGAAGTTTGTGCAGGCTATGGAAAATTTGTCTACGCTGCGATGCATATCAGCTTCTGAGCCGGCGTTGAGGGCACAGTCATCAGCAAACAGGAAGTCCCTGATGATGTCTGTCTTGACCTTAGTTTTTGCTTGAATCCTCCTTAGGTTGAACAGCTTGCTATCTGTACAGCACCTGGAGTCGATTCCAACGTCACCGTCTCTGAAAGGGTCAGTCAGCATTGCGGAAAACATGAGGTTTAACAGTGTTGGTGCCAAGACGCAGCCCTGCTTGACGCCGTTAGAGACAGGAAATGGCTCAGATGTCTCACCGTTGTCCTGAACTTTTGCTTTCATGCCAGCGTGGAATTGCTGCACCATGGAGATAAACTTCCGTGGTCATCCGTACATGGCCGTGATCTTCCACAGACACTCTCTGCTAACCATATCGAAGGCCTTTGTCAGGTCGACATAGGTAGAGAACAGGTCAGAGTTCTGCTTCTGGCATTTCGCTTGCAGCTGCCTTGCAGCAAACACCATGTCGGTGGTCCCGCGCTCTTTCCAGAATCCACACTGGCTCTCTGGTAGGAGGTGGTACAAGGTGCGTTGTGAGACGGTTAAGCAGGATCATGGCAATATATTGCCTGCAATTGAGAACAAGGATACACCTCGGTGGTTGTCGCAGACTTGGCGATTTCCCTTTCGCTTGTACAGGTGTATGATAGAAGCATCTTTGAACTCATGTGGGATCGTCTCCTGCTGCCACATGAGTAAAAACAGCTGACGGAGATTTTAAGTCAAAGCTGAGCCACCTTCCGTGTAGACCTTGGCTGGAATGGAATATGAACCAAGAGCCTTGCCAATGGAGAGCAGACGGATCGCTTTATGGGTCTCAAGCAACGTTGGTGGGTCAACCAGCGCTTCATTGATGGGCACTTGGGGGAGACGGCGTGTGGCTTCATTGTTGATGGATGAAGGGCGGTTCAGGACGCTGTTGAAGTGTTCAGCCCACCGTACAAGAATATTCTCCATGTCTGAACAGTGTGTTCCCATCTGCACCGCGGAGAGGGGATGATATTGAGGATGTTGGACCGTAGACTTCTTTCAGGGCATCGTAGAAGTTCTTCAGGTCATGCCTGTCAGCGTAGCTTTGGATCACATCAGCTTTGTTTCTCAGCCAAGTGTCTTGCATCTGACGGAGTTTCTGCTGTACGGTTTTGCGTATGGTGTTGTATGCATCTTTCTTAGAGATGGACTTGGGGCTACTGAGGTAGGCTTGATGGAGACAGTGTTTCTCATCCAGTAGCTGCTTGATCTCGTCGCAGTTTTCGTCAGTCAGTAGCTGTGTTGTAGACCAGCTCTCAGAGGGTCGCCCAGTCGGCTTCCATATTCTGGCTGTCCAGAGGGGTGGATTCCAGACGTACTTCCAATATGTCCACAAAACACTGTTTGGTGTTGGTGTTCTTCAGTTGGGTGATGTTAAGCCTTTTTGGAGCCTTCTTGCCTTGCGGGCGTCTTTTAGGTTGGACTCGGATGTTGGGCTTGGTGACAATGAGGTGGTGGTCTGTCCAGCAATCAGCGCCACACATAGACTTCGTCACCCACACATCCTGCCTGTCTCTCTTCCTGACGACGACGTAGTCAATACAATGCCAGTGCTTAGATCGAGGATGCATCCATGACGTCGTGTTTCGGGTAGGGAGGCGGAAGATTGTGTTGGTGATCAGTAGTTCATCCTCTGCGCAGGTCTGGAGCAGTAGGAGACCGTTGCTGTTGCAGTGGCCCACTCCATACACTCCAATGACCCCATCCCAGGAGACGTTGTCAGAGCCGACTCTAGCATTGAAGTCACCAAGAATGATGAGCTTGTCAGCTTTCGGAACAGCAGCAATGTCAGAGTAAAGTTCCTCACAGAATTTGAACTTCATTTCATCCGAGTTGGTCATGCTGGGAGCATAGGCACTGATGATGGTAAGATGCCTTCCAAATGAGAGGGGGAGTTTCATGGTCATAAGCATGTCGTTCACGCCATTTGGAGGTCCAGCCAGCTTGCCAACAAGAGCTGTCTTTACTGCAAAGCCAACACCAGCCTCACGACGCTCTTCACTACCTCGGCCACTCCAAAAGAAGGTGTAGCCAGAGCCACTTTCATAAATTTCATCAAGCTCGCCTTTTTCTGCAAGCCGGGTCTCACTCAAGGCTGCGATGGCGATGTTGTATCTGGCGAGTTAATATAAGATTAACAAGAAAGGAGGAAGAAAACAACAGCGCAGCATTCCTTGATGCAAACATTACCTGGAAGGAAGATGGCAGCATGAAGTCCGCAGTATACAGAAAGAAGACCCACACTGACCAGTATCTGACCTTAACGTCCCACCACCCTGATTACTTCCAAGGAAGGGGACAAGACAGAAGGGGAAGAACACATAAAAAAGGATCCCTAATAAGATGGGGCTTTCCGTCTTGGACCATTAAATGAGTCGAATACAAAGAAGAGAAAACGGCAGATAAGAGACAAAATGTACAAGAAGTACATAAAATAAGTTGTCGTCCCAGGTAGAAAGTGTCGCAGAAAGGGTTGCTGGAGCCCTGAAGAAACACGGGATACAGCCGTGCGCCTGGGTCTTGTAGTTGTACCCATAAAGGTCAAAGTAGAACCAGAAGAACATGATGAAATAGTCTACCAAATGATGTGCAAGAGTTGCGGCTTAGCATACATATGGGAGAGATGTTTTAAGACTAGACTAAATGAACACAAAAAAGATACAGATAATGCACAGATAGAACAATACACGAGGAGTGAAAAGATGTTCGACCATACAGAAAACACAACCTCCGAAAACCACATCATAGTCTGGGACAAAAGTGTTAGATAGGGATTTACACTGAAGGAGAAGACTCTTGAAAGAGGCAATGTGTATACATAAGACCAATGCAGCGATCCACAGAGATGATTACAATTACGAACGTCCTCACTTGTACGCTGGCGTCATTAGTACTAATGACGTCGTCTTATCAATGTTCACTCTTTAGATTACTTCGGTAGTTTTTTCAGGACTTTATGCAAATTACATTTAACACTGTTGTATTTAATACTAAAGAACGTAGGAAGAAACTACGATTTATATATGCCCATATTATATATGTATGTATGTATGTATGTATGTATGTATATATATATATATATATATATATATATATATATATATATATATATATATATATATATATATATATATATATAAATCTACCTGGCGTAGTCATTGTACTATTCCAAAGCAGTGCTATCTGGCCAACACACATCCTGCTTGGAGATCGAGCACGTTCACATTCGATGCTTAAGACCGGTACTGGGCAGGACACAGTCAAAAACTCCGGTCACTCATTAGAAGTGTACACCATCGACGAATACGATGGGCTAGACACGCCTGTGGAATTAAGAATATAGGCTACTCCCCAAATTAGTAGCTGTAAGACGGGAAAATAATAATGTGCATATCACGCATGTTGCTAACAAGATCTGAATTCTTTTAATATCGCATCAGAAATATGAAGTACTGCTGCATGGACTAACCAAACTGGCGATCTGTACTTCACATCTTTGAAAACGTTTGATGAATAACATTGCTTTCATTATTTTATAAGGAAGTGAATAATACTGCTAATTTGGTCTAAACATATGCAGCTTTGTGTTTGTTTGACTCTTACTGAAGCAATACAAAGTACATTACGACACAATATGCCAGTATACACAATATATGGGCTTCAGCAAGACGATTACTAAGTTATATTATGTATATCATGGTAGTATGCCATCATTTGCTATTTCTGTTGACATTCGTTGCCGTCCGCCTGTTCCTTTTCGTTGACGTCCGCCTGTTCCTTTTCGTTGACGTCCGTCTGTTAATTTTCGTTGACGACCGCCTGTTCCTTTTCGTTTACGTCCGCCTGTTCCTTTTTGTCGACGAGTCTTGCATGTTTTTTAATGCAGGTCGCTGCAACCATTTTTCATCACACTTTGTTTTAAGTCGTCAAATTATCACGACGTTGCGTCATTTGAAATGCAAAACCAACATCAACCCAGTGAAACAAACATAGTAAAATATAGCCTAGTGCTTTTACGTAACACCATAAAGTGAGGAACAGTCTCTTGAAATTAAAAAATAGTTGGCGCTGCAACACGCTAGTAGTTCGTATAAGTGACGTCAACGAGAAGATGAGAAGCATTTTCTCATCTGTATTATATAAATATTGTTAGTACGTTCTCGTTTCCATGTTTTATGTTGGAAAACCTTAATAGGAAACGAATATTTCACAGACGCATTGCTGTGAAAATGGCGTGTATAGTATCGGCCGTTTGACATAAACCAGTCGTTCATCAGAGTCATTAATTTTATGTAGTGCTCATACATTAGAAAAAAAAACTGTCGATGAGAGTGAGAATATGCCCGCTATCCTGTGGTGGGTGGTGGTTTGAAGAATTACCAAATACAATTATTTTTGGGATTATGAGACCTTCCTTGGATTTATGAGACCACCCCGTAAAACTTATGATACAACCCCTTACACTTATGAGACCACCCCTTAACACTTTTGAGATCACCATTATGATTTATGAAAATACCACTTAGAACTTATGACACCACCCCTTTTTGGTGATGTTGCTAGATACCTACATAGTGAATGTTGAAATTATTATTTTGACATATCCAAACTTGATTTTACTTTTGTAGAAATTGTCATCTTCTTATCAAGGCGATGTCACCAGTACTAATTACGTGGGATGACGTCATCGTACATTGTACACAGAGAGGAGGGGAATTACGAACTTCCTCAGGTGTACGATGACGTCATCTGACGTAATTAGAACTAGTGAAGTCGCCTTGATAAGACGACGAAAATGTGTACAAAGTCAAACAGAAATTTCGATATGTCAACATAATCATGTCAACATGAGAACGAATTATCCCGCATTACTAATACAACGGAACAGCGATTGTTCCGTGTGTACTGTGAAACGAACAGTGGACACCTAAACGGTACCATCTTCAGCGTTCCTACAAGATACAAATATGTGCGAACTGAACGGAATGTGTCATGCAATACCCGCCACCTGTTTTGCGTCATGCATCAATCGTATAATGGCCGCCGCCGATCATAGATCATATCCCCCTGCGCTTGACGTCACCCCTCATAATTCACAATTATTTCACCCACGTACACTCCTACTGTGTATTCTTTTATCTCACAAGTGGTGATAAAATACCGTATGACCGTAATGTACTAAAACTTCCTATGTACACACGGCACACAATACCCCCCAATCAAAATCTCCATAGACAAAATCCCCAATCTAAATGCATATAATATTTATTAATGTGTAATTATCTACATCAATATGTTTTGAAACTACCATAACATGACGCAGGTTGAATGAAAGCCACAAAACAGCATTAATAACAAAACCTTTTTACCCTATGTTTTGTATATGCAGTTCCGACACCCATTTTTGTATTTATCCGTACAGACAACATGACTTCCTAAAAACGTACTGTGACATGTGAAGACGCATGATTGATTCAGACACAGCTGCATAAATACAGAGACTTTTAGAGTCTACGCCACTACTGGATTCAGTCGAAGATCTGAGGGTCGTTGTCTGCGAGGTATGTACGACGTTTACTTAGCTTTACTTCTAGAAAGTTTGTTGCTTATTGTTACAATATGTGTCATATGTTTTAAATAAAGGGGCCTTGAAGATATCCTGAGAAGGGCTGTGTCCATGTGGAAGTTGTTGCCAGTAGTACCAACCAAACTGTGTTCGGAAGGTTGTCATTAGTTGTGACTCTTCATCAAGATGTATCACACAGTAGCCTCCTTTAGTGTCTAGCTTACTGAACACTGCGGCATTTGATAAACTATGGGTTCAGTTTTTCAATCTTCGGGATCTTGTGCGGACATCTGTTTAAACGTTAATTTAGTATATTTAGGTCCGGACACACGCGGATGGATCTGTCCTTCTTGGTAGTGAAAGTTAACATGGACACCACACTGTGTGTTCATCGAAATTACGCATAAACTTTTCTGACACCCTGCTGCCAAATTCACGCTTGAACTCGTCTTTGACGTGCACGCTTCACTTTCGTGGGGCATCCATGAACGGTTCAGCATCGTCTTTAAGGTGCAACTTCGCAGTTCCAGCGAAGTTTCCGAACTTTTCAAATTGGTGTAGATACATCTACTTCAGATCGTTGATATTTCTTACCTGGGCTGCATGATCTTTGATTTGCCATGGTCGTTTGCGTTGTTGTGAACGTTATCGGTATTGATGGTTACACTTTCACATGTTGGGAAGCCAACGACAACGCAGGATGTGGCTCCAAGACGGAGTTCTTGTGTCGGCACCGTATCGGAATAGTCCCGAAACACGGCATTACGTACGCTGTTAGTTTGACACAATTTAAAGCTGTCAACACTTGTTTAGATTTCAGACGTTGTGCATACATGTGTATGATTGTTCGTAGAGGCAGAGCATTTCCAATGGCTTCAGTGTCAATTTTTAATCTCAATGTTTAATTGTCGTGACGTAAGCCAGGAGGCTGTATATGGAGGAGAACATATGCTTTTTCTCGTGTATTTGGTTGGCCGGGATTGCGTAAACAGTTCTCACTCACGGTCACCTCGCTAAATTTATGTTGGTATTCGTGTAAGGTTCATGTTCACCTTCAATTTCATCTATTTTCTCGGACTTCTAGCGAACTTGGGATCGATTGCCCCTTCTCTCGTGTGTATTTATGCGACGCTGTGGCCCCTCATGTGATATTATATATATGTGCCTTCCCAACATATCCTTCAGTCAGTATGTTAGTGATACTATATCCCTGTGCCTTCCCAACATATCTTTCAGTCAGTATGATAGTGATAGTATATTCCTGTGCCTTCCCAACATATCCTTCAGTCAGTATGTTAGTGATACTATATCCCTGTGCCTTCCCAACATATCATTCAGTCCGCATGTTAGTGATACTATACCCCTGTGCCTTCCCAACATATCCTTTAGTCAGTATGTTAGTGATACTATATCCCTGTGCCTTCCGAACATATCATTCAGTCAGAATGTTAGTGATATTATATCCCTGTGCCTTCCCAACATATCCTTCAGTCAGTATGTTAGTGATACTATATCCCTGTGCCTTCCCAACATATCCTTCAGCCAGTATGTTAGTGATAATATATCCATGTGCCTTCCCAACATGTCCTTCAACCAGTATGTTAGTGATAATATATCCATGTGCTTTCCCAACATATCCTTCAGTCAGTTTGTTAGTTATACTATATCCCTGTGCCTTCCCCACATATCCTTCAGCCAGTATGCTAGTGATACTATATCCCTGTGCCTTCCCAACATATCCTTCAGCCAGTATTTTAGTGATACTATATCCCTGTACCTTCCCAACATATCCTTCAGCCAGTATGTTAGTGATATTTTATCCCTGTGCCTTCCCAACATATCCTTCAGCCAGTATGTCAGTGATACTATATCCCTGTGCCTTCCCAACATATCCTTCAGCCAGTATGTTAGTGATATTATATCCCTGTGCCTTCCCAACATATCCTTCAGCCAGTATGTTACTGAAACTATATCCCTGTGCCTTTCCAACATATCCTTCAGCCAGTATATGGAGGACAACATGTGCTTCTTCTCGTGTGTGTCTTTGGTTGGGAGTGTGTAAATAGTTCTCACTCACGGTCACCTCGCAAAATTCATGCTAGTTGTTGATGTTAGGGTATTTAGCCGAATGTTCCTTTCCGTTTATATCGCAATGTGTGTGTTTCCACTTACCACAATATAGTAATGTAAACACGGATATATATATATATATATATATATATATATATATATATATATATATATATATATATATATATATATATATATATATATATATATATATATATATATATATATATATCGAGCAAACAAAGTGTTTTATTTGGAGTACTTCTACGCTAACTCAGCGAAGTTACTTTATTATTTCACCAACCACGACCATACTCAATCCCAATTATTCTCAGACGGTAAATAATCTATAATATTCTAACAGTACCCGTCGAATAAGAGGGACCAAAGCAAATTTATCAACTAGCTATGCGAGTACATCGAATGTATATACCTGCACTCGTACATAGGCACATACGTCGACTGTCGTAGAAGTTGTCTTTTTCCTCTATTTCTGTTTCCTTAAATCTAGCATAAAGAAGTCATTCATTTATAGGCTTCCATTCAACAATAGTGTTGCCTTTCTCCTTTTGGGTGATCAGGCCTACTATTGATGCTTGTTGTACTCTCTGCATGACCAAAGTATGGGGTCTCCAATCGCCTGTTGTCGTTTTCCAGCTCCAATCCATCTAGCCTACATGATACCTAGAAGGCTGATTTTTTATTGGTGCATTTCCTGGAAATCAGTCTTCCTGTCTGATATAGTGTTCTCACATTCCAGCGTCCGATGTTGATAAAAGTGTTGGGTGTGAGGAGATCCGCCGACGAGGTGAAGACTTCCTTGCGGGTTTGGTCCCCATCCTTCATAAATCCAGTTTCCTGTTCTGCTTCTCTCGTACCACCGGGTGCACTTTTCTCTGTTGTTTCAGTTTCCGTAGCTAGGCTGTTTTTAAGTTTTCCATTTTATCCCTGGTGGTGTTATAATGATTAGTTCATTTACTGCTGTCCTGGTATGCCTTATTTCAGGCTAGAATACTTATTTAAATGTCTGATCTCACAGGAAGTTTTAGCTATAGTGCTCAGTTCACTGTTTTATCCCATGGCATGTATGGTGTGCTTTGTCACACTGTAGTGCTTAGGTCGCTGTCTGCTGCCATGGGAGGTTTTTGTAATAGTTTGTCACACTGTAATGCTCAGTTCACTCTTTTATCCCATGGTATGTATGGTGTGTTTTGTCACACTGTAGTGCTTAGTTCGCTGTCTGCTGCCATGGGAGGTTTTTGTAATGGTTTGTCACACTGTAATGCTCAGTTCACTGTTTTATCCCATGGCATGTATGGTGTGTTTTGTCACACTGTAGTGCTTAGTTCGCTGTCTGCTGCCATGGGAGGTTTTTGTAATGGTTTGTCACACTGTAATGCTCAGTTCACTGTTTTATCCCATGGCATGTATGGTGTGTTTTGTCACACTGTAGTGCTTAGTTCGCTGTCTGCTGCCATGGGAGGTTTTTGTAATGGTTTGTCACACTGTAGTGCTCAGTTCAATGTTTTATCCCATGGCATGTATGGTGTGTTTTGTCACACTGTAGTGCTTAGTTCGCTGTCTGCTGCCATGGGAGGTTTTTGTAATGGTTTGTCACACTGTAGTGCTCAGTTCACTGTTTCATCCCATGGCATGTATGGTGTGTTTTGTCACACTGTAGTGCTTAGTTCGCTGTCTGCTGCCATGGGAGGTTTTTGTAATGGTTTGGCACACTGTAGTGCTCAGTTCACTGTTTTATCCCATGGCATGTATGGTGTGTTTTGTCACACTGTAGTGCTTAGTTCGCTGTCTGCTGCCTTGGGAGGTTTTTGTAATGGTTTGTCACACTGTAATGCTTAGTTCACTGTTTTATCCCATGGTATGTACGGTGTGTTTTGTCACACTGTAGTGCTTAGTTCGCTCTCTGCTGCCATGGGAGGTTTTTGTAATGGTTTGTCACACTGTAATGCTCAGTTCACTGTTTTATCCCATGGCATGTATGGTGTGTTTTGTCACACTGTAGTGCTTAGTTCGCTGTCTGCTGCCTTGGGAGGTTTTTGTAATGGTTTGTCACACTGTAGTGCTCAGTTCACTGTTTTATCCCATGGCATGTATGGTGTGTTTTGTCACACTGTAGTGCATAGTTCACTGTCTGCTGCCTTGGGAGATTTTTGTAATGGTTTGTCACACTGTAATGCTCAGTTCACTGTTTTATCCCATGGCATGTATGGTGTGTTTTGTCACACTGTAGTGCTTAGTTCGCTGTCTGCTGCCATGGGAGGTTTTTGTAATGGTTTGTCACACTGTAGTGCTCAGTTCACTGTTTTATCCCATGGCATGTATGGTGTGTTTTGTCACACTGTAGTGCTTAGTTCGCTCTCTGCTGCCATGAGAGGTTTTTGTAATGGTTTGTCACACTGTAGTGCTCAGTTCACTGTTTTATCCCATGGCATATATGGTGTGTTTTGTCACACTGTAGTGCTTAGTTCGCTGTCTGCTGCCATGGGAGGTTTTTGTAATGGTTTGTCACACTGTAGTGCTCAGTTCACTGTTTTATCCCATGGCATGTATGGTGTGTTTTGTCACACTGTAGTGCTTAGTTCGCTGTCTTCTGCCTTGGGAGGTTTTTGTAATGGTTTGTCACACTGTAGTGCTCAGTTCACTGTTTTATCCCATGGCATGTATGGTGTGTTTTGTCACACTGTAGTGCTTAGTTCGCTGTCTGCTGCCATGGGAGGTTTTTGTAATGGTTTGTCACACTGTAGTGCTCAGTTCACTGTTTTATCCCATGGCATGTATGGTGTGTTTTGTCACACTGTAGTGCTTAGTTCGCTGTCTGCTGCCATGGGAGGTTTTTTGTAATGGTTTGTCACACTGTAGTGCCCAGTTCACTGTTTTATCCCATGGCATGTATGGTGTGTTTTGTCACACTGTAGTGCTTAGTTCGCTGTCTGCTGCCATGGGAGGTTTTTGTAATGGTTTGTCACACTGTAGTGCTCAGTTCACTGTTTTATCCCATGGCATGTATGGTGTGTTTTGTCACACTGTAGTGCTTAGTTCGCTGTATGCTGCCATGGGAGGTTTTTGTAATGGTTTGTCACACTGTAGTGCTCAGTTCACTGTTTTATCCCATGGCATGTATGGTGTGTTTTGTCACACTGTAGTGCTTAGTTCGCTGTCTGCTGCCTTGGGAGGTTTTTGTAATGGTTTGTCACACTGTAGTGCTCAGTTCACTGTTTTATCCCATGGCATGTATGGTGTGTATTGTCACACTGTAGTGCTTGGTTCGCTCTCTGCTGCCTTGGGAGGTTTTTGTAATGGTTTGTCACACTGTAATGGTTAGTTCACTGTTTTTTCTCTTAGTATTTCTTTGAACAAACCTACAATTCATCATTGTATGTCAGGTTTTAAAAGGGGTCAGGTTTTCGTGCAGGGTATCTGGATGTGATTATGACCAACCGTAGAAATGGCAGGTTTTGGCACGAATGAACGTGGTTATGGACGCATTTTTTTATATGTCACACATATCGTCTTGGCCCATATTTTCGACTTTCAGTAGTTGTAGCCACAATTTTTGGCTAGGGAAGACACAGTTTTTAACAAGCTGCTTATCACGGACAATATTTCAGCAGTGGCAGACTTCTCGTCTTTTGGCACGTTTATTCCCACATTTGTGTCTAGGGCTCACATTCAGTGATTTCATTATGACAACTTTTTCTAGTATGGCAGCTGTATTATGTTTTGACATGCTAACAGTACCGCCGTGGTAATTGGCATGTTAGAGGGTGAAGTATACATGTATTTCGAGTTCTGATCTATGAAGGTGTTGTTTTTTGTAGAAACAGTAAGGCGCAGCCAATGAAATTAAGATTCGGTGTGTTCAACGAGTTTTTTTAGCAAACTAATGCTAATATATTTTCCTTAATAGTTTAAATGGATATGTTTAGTTACCTTGATGCAAAAATCCTAACGTTTGCTTCCCTTTAATATATTATTTTGACAGTTGTCTGACAGGGTAGATTCTAGATCTAACACGCTTTGGTGGGTTGTCAAACAACATTATCTAGCTAGTGTGTCTTCCAACAAATCGTTTCAAGAAATGCTCTGTTAAGACGAACATGGAAATATTCCCATCTACCCGATATTACACACGCAGTTTGTTAACTAAACTCAAATTGTTGTACCCCGTGTATACGGCAAGTTAGGAAATGCCTAAACCTGGAGAATGCGGGCCGTTCAACTTGTAGTATCGTATCTGGAAGAATGTAAGTACATATGCCCTGTATCCAGGGTAGCAATTTTGAAGTACCTATAGTAGTCTGTCGTAAGCACGCATATATATATATATATATATATATATATATATATATATATATATATAGCGCAAACAAAATGCTTTAATTGGAGAACTTCTACGCTTACTCAGCCTTTCTCCAACCACGATTCGACTCAGTCCCATTTATAATCAGACATAACATAGCTTACAATATTCTAACACACCCCTTGTCAATTACAGAACAGTATTGTATATCGTTTGTTGAAATTAGCATTAATTGGGTATTTGTTCTTGGCAGGCGAATCTACATTCAAGAGTTCAACCAAAGCATAGTCCTTGATCATGTAGCTTTATTTCATCACATCGTTCCTTCAGTCGTTCTCGGAGTAACAAACATACAATTCATCATTGTATGTCAGGTTTTAAAAGGTGTCAAGTTTTCGTGCTCGGCAACTGGATGTGATTATGACCAACCGTAGAAATGACTTTGGTTTTGGCACGATTGAACGTGGTTATGGACGCATTTTTTTTATATGTCACACATATAGTCTTGGCCCATATTTTCGACTTTCAGAAGTTGTAGCCACAATTTTCGGATAGGGAAGACACAGTTTATAACAAGCTGCTATGGTTCACTGTGACTTTGAAGTAGTGTTACTAATGGTCTTCCCAGTAGTATTTCGCTCGGAGAAAGTAAGTTCGTGTCGACTGGTGGGGTCTTAGGCTAAGTAACGCTCGTTGGATATCACTGCTTTCGCAAGGTTTCTTGCTATGAATCCGTTGCTCTGCGCATACTGCGGGGAGCTCGTCACATGTTTGATTCCCCAAGAATAAATGAACCTCTTGAACGGTTGACCACTGTACTGTGGTCGAATGTCATTAACAATTTCGTCCGGACGACCAAACAACGCCCAGTACATCTTCATACGATCTGAAACAACTAGGCTCGTCATAGGACTGCGGATTTCATCTCCTAGTGGGTATTTACCCTATCCGTCCGTCATCAAAAGATACTACCGGTTTTCGACCTCAGACAGATCTCATGCAATAAAATGCCACGGTTGCGATGGTAGGTTTGCACCGTAGTGTCTCTGACAAATATAACACGATTTGGAGATTTTGTTCGACATCTTTGTTGATGTTCAGCAATTATACACAATCACGAGCAATACGTCGCTTTTTCTCAAGGCTTTCATGGCCCACATGCAACAAACTATGTATATCATGTTTCCCAAACTTGTAACCTTGGACCATCGACAACATTTGCTTTAGACTCGGTTGATCTGCATGCATTGGCTTTGCAATAGTCGTCACCAATGGTATATGCTATTTAATCACGATGAATGAACTTCCACACAGGTTCGTGTGGTATCGTTGGATTCCATGTACCATAGCCAGTATTTCTCGTTTGATGTAACTATACCTAGGTTGTCATTTTGTCAGCGTTATCGAAACGAACATAATCGGTCTGCCATCATGGATAAGTACTTCCCCGATAAAATTCTGTGAAGCGTCGACTTCAAGTGGTAGCTGAACCGTCGTAGTGTAATAGTTCACACAGGCATTCTTCGACACTGCATCTTTCAGATCATTTACTTGCTTCTGGAAGTCACTGTCTCACATCCATATCGTGTCATTCTCAGCAATGTACGGGATGTACTGAGACGAGTAGGTCTTCCTTACATTGAGGTGTTTGCATATTCTGGATGTTTCGTGTTTTCGCGGAATCTGGTTAATGCCTTCAGCGGTGTACGTGTTTCCGTAGAAAGGTATCGAATACTGCTTGATAAACTACCGACGCTATTGAAATCAAGGCCTTTTTGCAGCACGATTCATCAAGCTGATTAGGCTTGTGTCACGGACTTTTCTATTATTTCCATGCGATGCTGACAACACCGTCTACGCCATTCAGGATATCATCCACCCTTGCCTCGAAGATATCCTGAGAAGTGGTGAGTCCAAATAGAAGTCGCTGCCAGTAGTATCAACCAAACTGTGTTCGGAAGGTTGCCATTAGGTGTGACTCTTCATCAAGATGTATCACACAATAGCCTCCTTTTGTTTCTTGCGAACTATGGGTTCAATTCTTCAATCTTCTGGATATTGTGCTCTCTTCAGATGGTCATTTGGTTTATTTGGGTACAGACATTCGCGGATGGAGCCGTCCTTCTTGATAGTGACACACTGCTGTCAAGTTCACGCTTCAACTTGTCTTTGACGTGTACGCTGCAATTTCGTGGGGCATCCATGAACAGTTCAGCTTCCTGTTTGAGGGGTTGAAGGGCAACTTCGCAGTTCCAGCGAAGTTTCCGAAATGTTCAAACTGCTGTGGATACCTCGACATCAGATCGTTGATATTTTGTACCTAGGCTAAATGATCTTTGGTTTGCTATGGTCGCTTGCGTTGTTGTGAACGTTATTGACATTGGCACAATGTAGTATTACACATGTTGGGAGGCCAACGGTGGGCGTTAATAACGTATATTGTCGTTCTGTCTCATATGGAGTTCTTGTGTCGGCACCATTAGGAATAATCCAGTAAATAGGGTATTTCCCGCACGTTGTACGCTGTTAGTTTGACACAATGTAAGGTTGTCAAAATATTCTTAGATTTCAAACGTTTTCAATGCATTTGTATGAATTGCTATGAGTGTTTCCAACGGCTCGTGTCAATTTTTAGTCTCAATGTGTTATTGTCGTGATGTTAGCCAGTAGGTTGTATATTGAGGAAACATGTGCTTTTTCTCGTGTATTTGGTTGGCCGGGATTGCGTAAACAGTTCTCACTCACGGTCACCTCGCTAAATTCATGTTGGTATTCGTGTCAGGTTCATGTTCACCTTCAATGTCATCTAGTTTCTCGGACTTCTAGCGAACTTGGGATCGATTGCCCCTTCTCTCGTGTGTATTTCTGCGACGCCGCGGCCCCTCATGTTTTCGATCCGGGTTATTGGTTTTACATCACTTTGCCCGGTGCCCATGTGCTCCGCATACATGACTTTCGTCACTGTAAGCTGGATACTGGCGCAGTTTGTCTTTCGTACCACATATATTGCACCGCTGTTTGTTTACACGCGCTATACCGTGATCCTCTGCGCACCCGCTAGTAATCTGTTGGCGTTTTTGGTTTCATCCCGAAAGAGCTTGATGCTGCCTACCTTGCTTCAGTCAGTACGTCAATGATACTATGTACCCTGTGCCTTCCCAATAGATCCTTAAGTCAGTATGTCAGAGATACTATATCCCTTGGCCTTCCCAACAAATCCTTCAGTCAGTATGTCAGTGATAATATATCCCCTGGGCCTTCCAGACAGATCCTTCAGTCAGTATGTCAGTGATATCATATCCCCTGGGGCTTCCCAACAGATCCTTCATTCAGTATGTCAGTGGTACTGTATCCTCTTGGCCTTCCCAACAGATCCTACAGTCAATATGTCACTGATACTATATCCCCTGGGCCTTCCCAACATATCCTTCAGTCAGTATATCAGTGATACTATATCCAATGGGTCTTTTCAACAGATCTCTCAGTCAGTATATCAGTGATACTATATCCCATGGGCCTCTTCAACAGATGTTTCAGTCAGTATACCAGTGATACTATATTCCCTGAGCCTTCCCGTCAGATCCCTCATTCAGTATTCAGGGCTTCCCAACAGATCATTCAGTCATAATATCAGTGATACTATATTCCCTGAGCCTTCCCGTTAGATCCTTCAGTCAGTATGTCAGTGATGCTATATCCCCTGGGCATTTCCACTTAGCGAACAACTAGTGGTCGAGCGCAAATTGCGCTTGCACAAGGTGTGAACATTGAGTTCGTACAATAGTGTATTATAGTGTATTACCCCGAATGTTCCTTTGGGTTTATATCGCGATGTCCCTGTTTGCCCTACGTGTTTCCGCTTGCCACCATTTTACTATTATATCGTAAACACGGCTATATATCGAAAAAACAAAGTGTCTTAATTTGAGTATTTGTACGTAGTATTTGTCATACGTTATATAATCTACAATATTCTAATAGTACCCATCGAATAAGAGGGCCAAATCAAAGTTTAACAACTAGTTTGCTTGCTAGACATTGATACAACGTTGGTGTGAAAAAGAATAATTGGCATAACAGGAAGAGTTGGTAGAATCCTGTATCCACGGGTTGTGTGTACAATATGATATATTGGTATATCCTTAAAAATGCGCTGTAGAAGACATCACGCCATTGTGTATATAACGGTCATGCATTTGAAGTTTATAACCAAAGTCCACAAACAAAACGGGGAAGATCGCAAGTTTATAGTATATCTAAACGTTCAAATTAAATGTTGTGATTATCATAGATTACACGATCATACTTGATTATTAAAAAGGGAAAGCATACTCGCGATATTATCATGGGAACCTTTGTTACATACAATAATTATCATGGGAACCTTTGTTACATAAACTAATTATCATGGGAAACCTTGTTGCATAAAATAATCAATGGTTGTGATATATTTACAATTAATAGTGTGGATGGAATATAAACATTGACAGTAGTTGTATTATCATATCAAGTAATAATAATTGGCACTCGCAGTTGGTGGTAATAGAGTCTCGAATTTATTCTAAGTAAATTTCTTTTCAGGATGCGCATTCTTCAGTCCTAAGTAACAATAAAGTACTGGTATCAACACTCTGAAACAGAAGATGCATTCCCCATACTCATACCACGCGACAAAATATCAATTGAGAAAACGGTTGCTTAAGTTCCTGAACAAGCCATTGTCACAGATCTAATGTAGTTCTATACGAAATAATCCTTTAATACCATACAATTAGGTATAGTTTATAAAGTAATACAGAAAGTTTCAGTGATTAGGACATTCAGAAATGTCATCTGAATATGTGTCGAGAAATATAAAAACACAAAACGGCGACGACAAACATAACACGAACATAACACGAACATAACACGTTTGCGAACATAACACGTTAAAATTACCTTGTTGCTGTTTGCATATCGCCTGCCACAGCAGTTGTTGCACGAGCTGACACAATGGCAGCGTATGCAGCCGTAGTGGAGACTGTACCAGCGGCAACGTCTATAGCGTTGGGAACGTCCATATTTGTAGACCACGTAGCTGCCGCTGCCGTTGCACACGGTCGACTGCCAGCCGGTGTACCTCTCACAGAAAAGCGGCAACATCTATAGCGTTGGGAACGTCCATACCTGCAGACCACGCAGCTTCCGGAATCGTAGCACACCGTCGGCTGTCAGCCGGTGTACCTCTCATAGAAAAGCGACAAGGTCTGTAGCGTTGGGAACTTACATACTTGCAGACCACGTAGCTACCGCAATCGTATCAAACGGTCGACTGTCAGCCGGTGTACCTCTCACAGAAAAGCGGCAACGTCTATAGCGTTGGGAACGTCCATACTTGCAGACCACGTAGCTACCGCAATCGTAGCACACGGTCGGCTGTCAGCCGGTGTACCTCTCACAGAAAAGCGGCAACATCTATAGCGTTGGGAACGTCCATACCTGCAGACCACGCAGCTTCCGGAATCGTAGCACACCGTCGGCTGTCAGCCGGTGTACCTCTCATAGAAAAGCGACAAGGTCTGTAGCGTTGGGAACTTACATACTTGCAGACCACGTAGCTACCGCAATCGTATCAAACGGTCGACTGTCAGCCGGTGTACCTCTCACAGAAAAGCGGCAACGTCTGTAACGTTGGGAACGTACATACTTGCAGACCACGTAGCTACCGCAATCGTATCAAACGGTCGACTGTCAGCCGGTGTACCTCTCACAGAAAAGCGGCAACGTCTACAGCGTTGGGAACGTCCATACTTGCAGACCACGTAGCTACCGCAATCGTAGCACACGGTCGGCTGTCAGCCGGTGTACCTCTCACAGAAAAGCGGCAACGTCTGTAGCGTTGGGAACGTACACACTTGCAGACCACGTAGCTACCGCAATCGTAGCACACGGTCGGCTGTCAGCCTGTGTACCTCTCACAGAAAAGCGATAACGTCTGTAGCGTTAGGAACTTACATACTGGCAGACCACGTAGCTACCGCAATCGTAGCACACGGTCGACTGTCAGCCGGTGTACCTCTCACAGAAAAGCGACAACGTCTATAGCGTTGGGAACGTCCATACTTGCAGACCACGTAGCTACCGCAATCGTAGCACACGGTCGGCTGTCAGCCGGTGTACCTCTCACAGAAAAGCGGCAATTACAACACACATTGTTGTCCGTTACAACGAGAACAGTATGTTGAACTTTTAATTTAAAAGATTCATCAAGATGGCCAGTTCCAGAGGAAAGTGAACAAGGAAGCCGTTGGCTCATTGAGAATCAAACAATGTTATCATATATATATATATATATATATATATATATATATATATATATATATACATATACATATACATATACCAACGCACGTACATTAGATTATATGTGCAAACCGCCTTCTCGCGTGGTAAAACTGAATATTTATTTATATGTTGGTGTAATTACCAGTTTGCTTACAAGGGTTAAACTATATTTTACAATGTTTGCACTGGCATGATATTGGTTGGGTTGCTCTGAAAATGTAACTGTCGGTTTCGTTGCAAGCAAAAAAAAAATAAGGGAAGCATTTGTTTATTAGCACGACATATCCAACCATATTAAACATGTCCCCCTCATGGCATGGTGGTTCGAATAAGCTGATTAACCAATGGACAATCAGCATGTATTCATGCCACAATAATGTGACATGGGAAAACGTACCGGTGGTCTACAATGATGCCTTGCAGAATGTAGGCATTGTATCCTTTATTCTGCCCTCATTAGCATAGACTGCTGATAACATATTGGTCATGAGCACGCATTACACATTTTATGTTTTCTCACCGCGTTTGTTTACATACTGTAGTGGTCAGTCTCAAAATCAGACACAAGAAAACCAGACATGTGAATAAATTTAATGGAAAACGTAAGTGGTGTGTTTCAGGTAAATGCGTTTATGCAATGTATTACACCACCACGATAATATTGTTCTGCATATTCGATTGTTTCGAACGACGCAAGTTTTAATCAAATCTGCACTACCACTTATGGGATTCCAGTGGAAGGGTAAGCGCTGTCCTTCCCGTTTGGATTGTTAGTGCATGTGCCATTTTTTTATTTTTGAGTACTACATTTGAATGAGTGACAAAGTCTGAACTGGGTGCGACACCGACAATAATCTGTTCCTTGCCCATTCTCAAGCAACATTCGAGCAAGAGTTTTGTTAACCTATGCTCCCAATTTGGGTTTCCTATGGCAAACATAATAAAAGTGGCGACAATATTGTGTCATCACCTTTGTTGATATTATAATAGGTACAGCGAATATGGAAGCTATACTGCCAGATGATGATTAGGTAAAGATATATGATTTTGCTGGTGGGATTTCAGAGGAAACATCACGTAACCTTCAAAGAACTGCATTTTCTCAACTTTGTCTCAACCTTTAATTGTATATTCATTGTATTAGATAGAGGTTTTCTATTAATCAAAATACGTATGACAGTAGGTGTCCAGAAGCCAAATCGCCACACGAGGCATAACTCAATCAGCAGGTATTCACCATTTTAATGGCACGTAATTTTTCCTAGATGATACTTTTCTGATAGACGATCACTAAATTTATCAACGTTGTCTCAAACTTTGATTGTACAGTCATTGTACCAGGTAGAGGTGTTCTAATAATCATAATACATATGACAGTATGTGTCCAGAAACCCCATAGCCACATTCGCTTGACTCGTGAGGCATAACTCAATCAGCAGTTCTGCACCATTTTAATGGCAGGTCATTTTTCCTAGATGATAATTTTCTGATAGATGACTACTTGCACCTACATACTGACGCATCCGGAGGTATAGGATTTCGGGTTCTGTATGTACCTAATGGTTCGACGGGCAGTGGCCTGTATCAAGGCGTTCATAGAGCATATCGGTGTTGGACATTTACCCAATAACTAGCAGTAATAATGTGGGGTGGCAGATAGACAAACAGAAGTGCATGTTTGATATACACATAAAGGTTTCCTTGTTCCATTTATTAAAAAACAATCGTATCGCGAGCCCAACTTCATGGCCTTATTCCATTCGTTGGTTTTTGCGTGCTTGCGTTTTAACTTCAATTTCACCGAGCGTCATATAACAGACAGGAACAACACATTATCTGACAAACTGTCGCATTCGCAGGTGAAGGAATTCCGAGCTCTGGAACCACGCATAAACGCCACCCAGCAAGAAATTCCCTACAGTGTCTCCACTGCAGTCTTGGAGAATCTCTGTCTCCACAGCCCAATAAGAGCGAGCGTGGATTATGAAGGCAGCAATGCAATATTGGATTTATTGCCTTGTTTTATCCCATGGGAGGCTTGGTGTATTTTGTCACACTGTAGCGCTTAGTTCATTGTCTGCAGCCATGGTAGGTTGTGTGTGTTTTGTCACGCTCCGGTGTTCAGATAACTTCTACGCTTACTCAGCGGAGTTACTTCATCCTTTCTCCAACCACGACCCTATTCAGTCCCATTTATAATCAGACATCACATAGCCTGCAATATTCTAACACACCACTTGTCACTAACAGAAAAGTAATGTATATTGTTTGACCTCAGACAGATCTGATGCAATACAATGCCACGGTTGCGATGGTAGTTCGGTTTGCACCATGGTGTCTCTGACAAATATCACAAGATTTGGAGATTCGTTCGACATCTTTGTTGATGTTCAGCAATTTTACACAATCACGAGCAATACGTCGCTTTTTCTCAAGGCCTTGCTAGCCCACGTGCAACAAACTATGTATATCATGTTGCCCAAACTTGTAACCTTGGACCATCGACAACATTCGTTTTAGACCCGGTGGATCTGCATGCAATGGCTTTACAATAGTCGTCAACACACAGGTTCGTGTGCTATCGTTGGATTCCGTGTACCATAGCTAGTATTTCTCGTTCGATGTAACTATACCTCGGTTGTCATTTGTCAGCGTTATCGAAACGAACATGATCGGTCTGCCATCTTGGATAATTACTTCACCGAGAAACTTCTGTGAAGAGTCGACTTCAAATGATAGCTGAACCGTCGTAGTGTAATAGTTCAGACAGGCATTCTTCGACACTGCTTCTTTCAGATCATTTACTTGCATCTGGTAGTCACTATCCCACATCCATATCGTGTCTCTTCTCTCTGAAGGTCTTCCTTACACTGAGGTGTTGGCATGTTCTAGATGTTTAGTGTTTTCGCGGAATCTGTTTAATGCCTTCAGCGGTGTTCGTGTTTCCGTAGAAAGGTATCGATTACTGCTTGATAAACTACCGTCGCTATTGAAACCAAGGCCTATTTTGCGGCACTATTCATCAAGCTGATTAGGTTTGCGTTATGGACTTTCGCATTATTTCCATGCGATGCTGACAACACCGTCTACGCCATTCAGGATATCATCCATCCTTGCCTCGAAGATATCCTGAGAAGTGTTGAGTCAAAATGAAAGTCGTTGCTAGTATTATCAACCAAACTGTGTTCGGAAGGTTGTCATTAGTTGTGACTCTTCATCAAAATGTATCACACAATAGCCTCCTTTTGTTTCTTGCGAACTATGTGTTCAATTCTTCAATCTTCTGGATATTGTACTCTCTTCAGATGGTCATTTGGTTTATTTTGGTACAGACATTCGCGGATGGAGCCGTCCTTCTTGATAGTGACACACTGCTGTCAAGTTCACGCTTCAACTTGTCTTTGACGTGTACGCTGCAATTTCGTGGGGCATCCATGAACAGTTCAGCTTCCTCTTTGAGGGGTTGAAGGGCAACTTCGCAGTTCCAGCGAAGTTTCCGAAATGTTCAAACTGCTGTGGATACCTCGACATCAGATCGTTGATATTCCGTACCTAGGCTAAATGATCTTTGGTTTGCTATGGTCGCTTGCGTTGTTGTGAACGTTATCGACATTGGCCATCCCACAATGTAGTCTTTCACATGTTGGAAGGCCAACGGTGGACGTAAATAACCTAGAATGTCGTTCTGTCCCATATGGAGTTCTTGTGTCGGCACCATATCGGAATAATCCAGAAAATAGGGTATTCCCCGCACGTTGTACTCTGTTAGTTTGACACAATCTAAGGTTGTCAAACTTTTTCTTAGATATCACACGTTGTCCATGCATTTGTGTGAATTGCTAGGAGTGTTTCCAACGGCTCACGTGCCACATTTTAATCTCGATGTGTAATTGTCGTGAGGTAAGCCAGGAGGCTGTACATGGAGGACAACATATGCTTTTTCTCGTGTATTTGGTTGGCCGGGATTGCGTAAACAGTTCTCACTCACGGTCACCTCGCTAAATTCAAGATGGTATTCGTGTCAGGTTCATGTTCACCTTCAATGTCATCTAGTTTCTCGGACTTCTAGCGAATTCGGGATCGGTTGCTTTTTCTCTCGTGTGTATTTCTGCGACCCAACAGATCCTTCAGTCAGTATGTCAGTGATAGTATATCTCCTGGGCCTCTTCAACAGATAATTCAGTCAGTATACATGTGATACTATATTCCCTGAGCTTTCCCGTCAGATTCTTCATTCAGTATATCAGTGATATTATATCCCCTGGGGCTTCCCAACAGATAATTCAGTCAGTATATCAGTGATACTATATTCCCTGAGCCTTCCCGTCAGATCCTTCAATCGGTATATCAGGGATATTATATCCCCCTGGGCTTCCCAACAGATCATTCAGTCAGTATATCAGTGATACTGTATCCCCTGGGCCTTCCCAAAAGATCCTTCAGTCAGTATGTCAGTGATACTATATCCCCTGGGCCTTTCCACTTAGCGAACAACTTGTGGTCGAGTGCAAATTGCGCTTGCACAAGGTGTTAACTTTGGGTTCGTACAATTGTTTATTATAGTGTATTAACCCGAATGTTCCTTTGGGTTTATATCGCGATGTGCCTGTTTGGCCTACGTCTTTCCGCTTCCCACCATTTTAGTATTACATCGTAAACACGGATATATATCGAAAAAACAGAGAGTCTTAATTTGAGTAATTGTACGTAGTATTTGTCATACGTTATACAATTTACAATATTCTAACAGTACCCATCGAATAAGAGAGCCAAATCAAAGTTTAACAACTAGTTTGCTTGCTAGGCATTGATACAACGTTGGTGTGAAGAAGAGTAATTGGCATAACAGGAAGAGTTGGGAGAATCCTTGGCTGGGTGATTGGTGATGAGTATCCACGGGTTGTGTATACAATATGATATATTGGTATATCCTTAAACATGCGATGTACAAGACATCTCGCCATTGTGTATATAACGGTCATACATTTGAAGTGTATAATCAAAGTCCACAAACAACACGGGGAAGATCGCATGTTTATATTGTATCTATTTTGGAGTTTCATATTATGTAATTGGTTCTACAAAACATTCAAATTAAATGTTGTGATTATCTTAATGTAATTAGATTACACGATCATACTTCATTATAAAAAAAGGGAAAGCATACTCGCGATATTATCATGGGAACCTTTGTTACATACAATAATTATCATGGGATCCCTTGTTACAAACAATAATTATCATGGGAACCCTTGTTGCATAAAATAATCAATGGTTGTGATATATTTATCATTAATAGTGTGGATGGAATAAAAACATTGACAGTAGTTGTATTATCATATCAAGTAATTTATCAATTTATTCTAAATAAATGTATTTTCAAGACGCGCATTCTTCATTCCTAAGTAACAATAAAGTACTGATATCAACACTCTGAAACAGAAGATGCATTCCATATACACATACCACGCGACAAAATATCAATTCAGAAAACGGTTGCTTAAGTTCGTGAACAAGCCATTGTCACAGAAGAAATGTAGTTCTATACGAATTAATCCTTTAATACCATACAAAAAAGTATAGTTTACGAAGTAATACAGAAAGTGTCAGTGATTAGGACATTCAGAAATGTCATCTGACTATGTGTCGGGAAATATAACAACACACAACGGCGAGGACAAACATAACACGAACATAACACGAACATAACACGAACATAACACGATGGTGAACATAACACGTTAAAGTTACCTTTTTGCTGTTTGCATATCGCCTGCCACAGCATGTATTGCATGAGCTGACACAATGGCAGCGTCTGCAGCCGTAGTGGAGATTGAACCTGCGGAAGCGTCTATAGCGTTGGGAACGTCCATACTTGTAGACCACGTAGCTACCGGTGTCGTAGAACAAGGTTGATGCTACCCGGTGTACCTCTCACAGAAAGGCGGCAATGTCTATACCGTTGGGAACGTCCATACTTGCAGACCACGTAGCTACCGCTGTCGTAGCACACGATCGATGCCAGCCGGTGTACCTCTCACAGAAAAGCGGCAACGTCTATAGCGTTGGGAACGTCCATACTTGTAGACCACGTAGCTAACGCAGTCGTAGCACACCTTCGATTCCAGCCGGTGTACCTCTCACAGAAAAGGGGCAACGTCTATAGCTTTGGGAACGTCCATACTTGCAGACCACGTAGCTATAATCGTAGCACACGGTCGACTGCCAGCCGGTGGACAGCTCACAGAAAGTCCCTCTCCAGCCTGTACACTGATGAATTGCTGTTTCATTGTAATCAATCGGAGCATAATGGAAATTGTAGTCCACCAGTGGCAAACAGTTATGTTCGAGCGCATTAAACACAACGACCCTTTGTCACTAACACACAAATATACTATTTAAATTCCTAATATACTGAATCGGGCACGATATCATCTCCAGGAGGTTTTGCAATATTACCACTGCAAGATGTTATCCTTTATTCTGCCCTCATTAGCATAGACTGCTGATAAGCATATTGCTCATGAGCACGCATTACTCATTTTATGTTTTCTCTCCGCGTTTTTCTAAATACTGTAGTGGTCAACGTCAAAATCAGACACAAGAAAATCAGTCATGTGATGAAATGGAATGGAAAACGTAAATGGTGTGGTAAATGGTAAATGCCTTTATGCAATGTATTACACCAACACGATAATATTGTTTTGCAACCAAGATACTTTCGACCGAAGCAAGTTTTAATAAAATGTGGCCCTACCACTTCTGGGATTCCAATGGAAGGGTAAGTGCTGTCCTTCCCGTTTTGGTTTTTAGCGCATGTGCCATCGTTTAGTCTTTGAGTACTACATTTGAATGAGTGACAAAGTCTAAACTGGGTGCGACAACGACAATAATATGTTCCTTGCCCATTCTCAAGCAACATTCGAGGAAGTGTTTTTGTTAACCTATGCTCCCAACTTGGGGTTCCTGTGGCAAACGAAATAACAGTGGCGACAATATTGTGTCATGACCTTTGTTGCTACTATAACAGGTACAGTGAATATGGAAGTTATACTGCCAGAGGATAATTAGGTAAAAAGGTATGATTTTGCTGGAGGAATGTCAGAGGTAACATAACGTAACATTCAAAGAACTGCAGTTTATCAACGTTGTCTCAAACTTTGATTGTACAGTCATTGTACCAGGTAGAGGTGTTATAATAATCATAATGCATATGACAGTAGGTGTCCAGAAGCCCCATCGCCACATTCGCTTGACTCGTGAGGCATAACTCAATCAGCAGTTCTACACCATTTTAATGGCAGGTCATTTTTCCTAGATGATAATTTTCTGATAGATGACCACTTGCACCTATATACTGACGCACCCGGAGGTATAGGATTTCGGGTTCTGCATGTACCTAATGGTTCGACGGGCAGTGGCCTGTATCAAGGCGTTCATAGAGCATATCGGTGTTGGACATTTACCCAATAACTAGCAGTAATAATGTGGGGTGGTAGATAGACAAACAGAAGTGCATGTTTGATATACAGATAAAGGTTTCCTTGTTCCATTTATTAAAAAGCTATGGCGAGCTCAACATGCCTTACTCCGTTCGTTGGTTTTGGCGTGCTTGCGTTTTAACATCAATTTCACCGAGTGCATATACCAAACAGGAACAACACATTATCTGACAAACTGTCGCTTTCGCAGATGAAGGAATTCCGAGCACTGGAACCACGGGCAAACGCCACCACGCAAGAAATTCCCTACAGTGTCTCCACTGCAGACTTGGAGAATCTCTGTCTCGACAGCCCAATAAGAGCGAGCGTGGATTATGAAGACAGCAATGCAACAGTGGATTTATTGCCTTGTTTTATCCCATGGGAGGGTTGGTGTATTTTGTCATACTGTAGTGCTTAGTTCATTGTCTGCGACCATGGGAGATTTTGTGTGTTTTGTCACGCTCCGGTGTTCAGTTCCCCGTTTTGTGCAGTGGAAAAGGTGGTATGTTTTGATACCTTACAGTGCCTAGTTCTATGCCTGCTATAATGATAGGTTTTGTGTGTTTTGTCACGCTGCAGTGGTCAGTTCACTGTTTTGCTTCGACATTATATGGTCATTATTTTGCCCCGTGGTATAATTATGGTGTTTTATTACACTGTTATCCTTAGTTCACTCTCTGCCGCCACGGGAGGTGTTGTTTGTTTGTCGCTCTGTAATACTGAGTTCGTTGTTTTATCCCATCACATGCTTGGTGTGTTTTGTCACATTGAAGAGATTAATTCACTCTCTTCTGATTTATACCACGGGGGTTCGGTGTGTTTTTTCACGCTCCAGTGCTAAGCTCATTGCTTTATGCCACGGAAGGTTTGGTGTGTTTTACAAGCTACAGTGTTAAGTTCATTATTTTATTTGTGGTACGCTTGTGTTTTGTCACACTATTGTGCGTCGTTCACTGTTTGCTGCAAAGGGAGGTTTTGTATGTTTTGTCACGTTATAATGTTCTGCTCTCTGTTTTCTCCTGTTGTGTGTTTTATATGTATTGTCACATTGAAGATACGAATTCACTGTCTTCTGCCATAGGAAATTGTACGTCTTTTGTCACGCTCTATGGCTCAGTTCACAGTTTTAACGGATGGTATGCTTGGTGTGTTTTGTCACACTGTAGTGCTTATTCGCTATTTGCTGTCATGGGAGGTTTGTGTAATGGTTTGTCACATTGTAATACTCAGTTCACTGTTTTCTCTCTTAGTAGGTTTTTGAACAAACCTACAATTCATCATACATTCATTCTGTAGAGATTAGTTCACTGTCTGTTGCTGCCAATGGAGGTTTATTGTGGTTTGTCCAGCTTTTGTGCTCAGTTCACTGGTTCATCCCGTGGTATGTTTGGTGTGTTTTGTCACACTGTAGGTATAAGTTCACTGTCTGCAGTCAATGGAGATTGTGTGTGTTTTGTTACGCTGTATTTTTCAGTGCACCGTTTTATCCATACCATGGTATGTTTGGTTTGTTTTATCATGCCCTAATGCTTAGTTCACTGTCTGCTGCCATGGTACGTTTGGTGTATGGCCACACTTCTCGTCTTTTGGCACGCTTTTGCTTCGTCATTATCACACACGTATTCATTGGCTAATTACTCTGAAATTGTGCACCTCCGTGTCTACGGCTTAAACCAAGAGAGTACGGACCGTCCACCTTGTTTTTATATGATCTAGAAGAATGTAAATCTTCTTGCGTTGGTTCTAGGGAAACTAGTTTTAAGTACCTGTAGTAATTTGGCGTAAACACGCATATATATATCGCGCAAACAAAGTGTTTTGATTGGAGTACATCTACGCTTATTCAGTGGAGTTACACCATCCTTTCACCAACCACGTCCGGACTCAATCCCAATTATACTATGGCATAAAATAGTCTACAATATTCTAAAACCCCCTTGTCAATCAGTAATAGGAATGTGTATTGTTTGTTGAAATTAGCATTGATTGAGCATTCTTTCTTGGCAGGCGAGTCTACTTTCAAGAGTTCAACAGAAGCATTGCCATTGATAGTCGTGTGATTAAACCACAACATGTCCAGATTAATACATATTCCCTCAAATATTCAGGCGTCCGCATCGTTCGCATTGACGTCTGAGTTGGAGACACGGCGCGCGAACCGGATTCTCGCACAATGTCGCTCCTTCTAGCTTTAGATGGAACGCTACAACGTTCACTGGGAGGAACCTATCCCTTTCGTTCAGCGATTCTGGTAATGCCTTGGGTCTGTTGAGCTGCCAGTTCTCTAAGCTGTCCACAATTTCGCCGCAGGCGTCTGGCGTTGGGTGTGGAGTCGCACTGTGGATACAATGTAATTCCTCGGTTCGACACTCGTCGCGCTCACTGTTGCTGTAAAAAACGTTTTGTCAACTTAGCCTGATATACGCACTCTCTGCACTACTTAGAGTGGGGGAATTTCGATACCGCTTGTCTGCTCGTGATTTCGTTAAATTTCATCTCGTCGTGCCTTCAGTCATTCTCTTTGTAACGGCGGTTTGGGTTCACTTTGAATTTAAAGTAGTATCAATAGCCAATGGACTTCCCATTACATTTCGGCCGGGAAAGGTAAGTTCGTTTCGAATGGTGAGGCTCTTAGGTTAAGCGATGCAAGTTGGATGCCACTGCCATTTTGCTAGGCTTGCTTCACAATCAGTTTCACATTTCTTATCCTTCTTTCAATCCGTCGTTACGCGAGTACTGAGTCGAGCTCGACACATGTTTGATTTCCCAAGAATGAAAGAACGTCTTTAACAAGATTTAACAAGATTGCCATCTCGAACAACAAGTTCCAGATGGCAAGTGGACAAGGAAGCCATTGGCTTATCGAGAGTCCAACAATTTTCTCATCTATATGTAGCTCGCCCTTATCAAGTATCTGTCAATTCTATTTTTAAACATATTCACATTACTAGCATTAACACAATCGTTTGGCAGTTTGTTCCATTCATTTATCACCCTCTGTGAGAATGAGTACTTTCTCATGTCCAACCTACACTGCTCCTTAACTAATGCTGCTTTGTGTCCTCTGGTTCTACTGCCTTCTTTGAGTTTGAAGAACATATTCCTATCAACATCCTCATAACCGTTCACTATTTTAACACTTCTATTTGGTCTCCTCTTAGTCTCCTGGTCTCTAGTGTAACCACATTGTAATAAGCGACTTTCGTAACTAAGGTCTCTTAATTCTGGAATCATCTTAGTTGCTCTTCGTTGTATTATTTCTAGCTTATCTATGTCTTTTTTACGATATGGCCTCCATGCTTGAATTCAATATTCCAAATGTTGTCTAACTATTGCTTTGTACAGGGGCACAATTAGATGTTTCTCCTTATACATGATAGTTCTCCTAATTAGGCCTAGAATGTGATTTCCTTTCGAAGCAGCAATCCCACATTGATCTGAAACTTTCATGTCAGCATTAAATGTTACTCCTAAATCCTTTTCTTGTGTGGTTCTACCTAGTACAGCATCCCCCATTTTATATTCCTCGTCCATGTTTCCATGTCCTATGTGTATGCATTTACACTTCCCAAGATTTAATAACATTTGCCATTTTTCTGACCATTTAACTAATTTTTCTAGATCATCCTGTAAACTTTGTTTATCTGTATCATTAGTAACCTTTCTGAATACTTTTGTGTCAACTGCAAATTTGAGTACTTTGCTAGATATGTCATCCTCCAAATCATTTATATATATATATATTAAAAACAGTATACTGCCTAACACTGATCCCTGTGGTACCCCACTCAAAACAGATTTCCAGTTTGAAATCTTACCATCTACTATTACTCTCTGTCTTCTGTGTGTAAGCCACTTTTCTATCCAGTTGATTACATCATTGCCTATACCATGGGCGTTTAGTTTAAGTAACAATCTTTGATGTGGCACTTTATCGAAAGCTTTCTGAAAATCTAAGTAGACAACATCCACTGGTGACCCGTGATCTGCCCACTTTGTAATTTCTTCTAAAAAACATAAGAAATTGGTTAGAAATGACCGTGCTTTTAGGAATCCATGTTGAGATGTATTTATTAATTTATGTTTTATGAGGAATTCCACAATGTGGTCTCTAATTCATGTTTCAAATAATTTACATACAACTGATGTTAAACTCACTAGTCTGTAATTTTCTGGCTTCTTCCTCGATCCCTTCTTAAACAGCGGCGTAATGTTTGCTTCTTTCCATTCTGAAGGAACTATTCCTTCTTCTAGTGACAAGTTAAATAAGTTTGCAAGTGGTGTACTAATTTGATCAACAATTTCCTTTAGCAGTTTTGGTGGTATCCCATCAACTCCAGGTGATTTATTATCTTTCATCTTCTTAATTTTCTTTGCTATCATTTCAGGAGTTACAAATAACTGCCCTAAATATTCTGATGTATTGCCCTCAAATTTAGTCAATGGAACTGGAAGTGAGCTGATATCTTCTGTGGTAAAAACTGAGCTGAAATACTCATTCAGGACCTCTGCCATTTGGAACCCATCTGAAATTATGTTTTCACTGTTGCTTTCCAGTGGTCCGACCTTATCTCGAACTTTCTTTTTGCTAGATATGTTCTCATCACTTTATATCTGCCTTTGTTGAAGTTCCTCCTCCATTGTTTTTTTATATGTATTCCCTGTTTTTACTTTTATATTAAAATGGATTTGGTTATGGTCACTTGAACCCAAAGGTTCGTGTACTTTAACATTGTCAACTAATTCATTTTGAGAAGACAAAATTAAATCTAACACATTCCCACCTCTGGTTGGTTCCAAGACATGTTGAGTAAGGAAACAATCCTGTGTTAGAAGTAGAAACTGATGGTCGTCACCTCCAGCACTCTCTAATGATTCCCATTGTATATGGCCATGGTTAAAATCACCCATTATAACACATTCTCCCTTGCTCACCTCCCTTATCGCCTTTTGTAATTTTGCATCTTCCTCTTGTCCTATGTTAGGACTACGATAAACTACTCCTATTGTTAATGTTGAGTTTCTGGTAACTATGTTACACCAAATTGCTTCCACACTATCTGCTTCACTTTTCAGTGTCATTTCATATGCTTGGATAGATTCTTTAATATACAAAATTACTCCACCTCCCCTTCTTTCTCGCCTATCCTTCCTAAACCTTACATAGCCTGTCAGTGCTAACTCAGCATCTACTATATCTTCATTTGCCCATGATTATATGATGCCTATTACATGAGGATCAATATCTGCTACCATAATGTCTAACTCACTTTTTTATTTACTATGCTCCTGGCATTTAAGCATACACATTTAAGTTCATTGTCTGAAATTATTGGTGAACATTTCTTTGGATGTGTATTTGTAGTAGTACTCCTTTGAGTTTTCTCTGTCAGTTCCCCCTGCGCATCTAGTTTAAATAATCTATGGTACCTGTGCCCTCGTCGACAACTCTGACAAACTCACACGCAAGAAGTGCGGCGCCCTTCCCTGTCAGATGAAGTCCATCTCTCATGAAAAAGTCACCTCTTCCCACAAAGTTTAACCACATGTCTACGAAGCCTACTCCCTCCTCCGTACATACCTTCTGTACCTGTGTGTTGATCGCCATCCTTCTACAGTTCCTATATTCCTCACCCCTGCCTCCCATTATTGGTAATATCCCCGAAAATACGATCTGCCCAACTCGTGCCTCTTTAAGTGTCTTGATCAACCTCCTGTACTTACCAATGATGGCTGACGTTCCCTCCTTATCTGCATTGTTCGTTCCCACATGCACGAGAACAGCACCTCCCGTGCCACCACCCATGACCTGTCCTGCCTTCTCTGCTATATCCTCTACTTTTGCCCCTGGTAGGCATACTGTTATGTCATCTCCTCTATTTACAATTTTATCCACTTTCCTAATGATGGAATCCCCCATAAATACCCGGGCTTTCCTCGCTTTCCCTTGTGATACTACATCGGCAAAGCTCCTTTCCTTTTGCACACTACTAGTATGCCCCCTTTCTCTCCTATCATCAACCTTTACCGTCTTACCACCTGGCAATCCCTCTCCACTCACCCGCTTACCTCTCTTTTGTTGCATTCTTTGCCTTCTGTCATCTTTCTTCTTCTTACCAGCTTTCTCCCTCACATTGCCACTGCTCTCCTTGTTCTCCTCGGTCTCACCACCTCTGCTCTCTTCGGTCTCACCACCTCTGCTCTCCTCGGTCTCACCACCTCTGCTCTCCTCGGTCTCACCACCTCTGCTCTCATCATTCTCACCACCTCTGTTCACTTCTGTCTCACCCTGCCCTGTCATCATCAAAATCATACGCCTTAGCTCAATCATCTGCTCCTGCAGATATTTCACTGTAGTACACCCCCTACACAAGAAATGGAAATCATCCGCCTGCACCTCCGCCCACGTATGAACTTTTGTCCACTGTAATGTGGTCGATTTGCTGTCATGATTTCGTCTGGACGACCGAACAACCCCCAATTTATCTTCAGACGATATGAGACAGCTTGGCTCTTCACATAACTGCGGATTCATCTCCAAGTGGGTATTTACTGTAGCGGTCCGTGATCAAAATATGTTTCGACCTCAGACGGATCTCTTGCAATAAACGGCCACCGTTGTGATGGTAGTTCGAAAGGTATTAGGGGTTCAGGTCGGTTTGTATCACCCAGTGAATCCCACATTAAAAAGAATGAAGTGATATACATATGAACGTTATTTTGCTGAGCTTATTGTTGCCTATGAACATTTTCCTGTGGGGATTTTGTCCTATGGGGATATTGTCCTATACGAATATTGTCCTATGGGGATATTACCCTAGGGGATTATGTCATAGGAACATATTTTCCTAGCGGGATATTATCCTGGTGGAAATTTTCCTATGGAGTATTATTCCATAGGGGATATTGTCCGGGGTATGCGTGGAGCGCAATATCTCGGCAGTATGAGCGAAATACTCCGAATCGAGAGGACCTGGTTTCGAGTCCAACATGCCGCTATGTCAACCCTTAGACAACTTATCCTCCGCACGTTGGTGTCCCTGGCATGTGGTGTCCCTACCAAGTCTCGCACGATTTGCAGATGCGTTCGACATCTTTGTTGATGTTCAACCAATATACACATTCACGAGCAAGACGTCGCTTTTTTCAATGCCTTCATGGCCCACATGCAACAGTCTAAGTATATCGTGTTGTATGCTCTCTGGCACAACAATATGTCGTCCTTTGAAGAATACCCCATCTTCAATGGCAAGTTGATCCCTGAAAAAAAAACCAATACGAATTGATATCGATTGGTAGTTATTTTATGTGTTCAGGCCATCGGTGATGTGCGATTTCCTTGAGTCGATTCAACATTGGACTTCGTATAGTTTCCTCTCGCAGTGGGATCCGTTTCGCTACCGGAAAGTGTATGAGATCGATTAGAACATGACTATTGTTCATTTCAGACAAACGACTCCTTCATCCAGTTTAATGTCTCGGTCGTTTTCTTGATTTGGAAGTCTGCTTAGAGTGTCGGCAAGAGTCATCTGTTCGCCGGATCAGTATAACGTGACAAAGTTGTAACCCAACATTCATTGTAGTTTCAGTGGATCTGCATGGAATGGTTTTGCACTAATCGTCACGAGTGGTTTGTGATCTGTAATCACGGAGCATGATCTGCCATACAATTAAGTGTGGTATCGTTGGATTTCATGCACCACAGCAAGCATTTCTCGTTCGGTATTACTAAACCTCGGTTGTCATTCTGTCAGCGTTATCGAAACAAACGCGATCGATCTGCCTTTTTGGATCAGTACTTCCCCGATACCCTACTGTGAAGCGTCGACTTCAAGTGTTAGTTACCCCGTCGGGTTATAATACTCCAGACAGGCATTCCTCGAAACTGTTGCTTTCAGCTTTCTACTTGTTTGTGATAGTCACTGTCCCACGTGCATGTCGAGTCTTTCTTGAGAAGAACACAACGCGCATGTGGGTTCTCAGCAAAGTTCGAGATGTACTGAAACAAGTAGGTCATCGTGCCGAGATATCTCTTTAGGTCTTCCTTACACTGAGGGGTTGGCATGTTCTGGGCATCTCGTATTTTCGCGGAAACTGTTTTCAGCTGTGTACGAGTTTCCGTAGAAAGATATCGAATACTACTTAAAAAAGGGCGTGTCTATTTTGAATGTAAGGCCTTTTCGCAGCACGATTCATTAAGCTGATTACGCTTAGAAAAGTCCAAATGGAATTCGTTTCCAGCAGTACCAACCAAACTGTGTTTGGAAGCTTGTCACTTGTTGTGACTCCTCATCAATATGTATCAACCAGTAGCCTGCTTTTGCGTCTACCTTACTGAAAACTGTGGTATTTGCGTTTAATTCTTCAACCGTCGGTATCTTGTGCGGACATCTCTTTAGATCATCATTTAGTATCGTTGGGTCCAGACACAAGCGGGTGGATACGTTCTTCTTGGTACTGAAAGTTAGACTCGAACACCAGTCTGTGCGTCCATTGAATTTATGTATCACCTTTTCTGACACCCTGCTGTTAAGTTCTTGCTTTAGCTTGTCTTTGACGTGCACGCTGCACTTTCGTGGGGCATCCGTGAACGGTTCAACATCTTCTTTGAGGCGTAACTTCGTAGTTCCAGCGAATTGTTTTCTGTAGGATCTATGTACCGACTGTTGAAAGACAAACGTGTGCCCAAAAAAGCCAAACATATCATACACAAAACGATGTTAAGACCTATTCTCCTCTCTGTCGGTTATGGTCGGACCTTGACAAGGAAACTTATGAATATCGCATGGTGCCACCAAATGGAACAGACAGCGAAAGTATCATATATACATGGCGAGCAAGAATACTCTAATTGTGATTAAATGACCCGAAGCATGAAGCTGGCAGGAGAGAGACAGTTTACAGTGAATCAACATCAGCAACCACCTGGAGGAAACACCAGCCTCAAAATTGGGATAAGAATGGAACGGTACAAGAACAGTACAACATGAAAGAAGTTGAATGTGTTGCCACACTGACTGTCACTTTGCTAACTGGAGTACGGGTATGGTGAAGAGCTAAGACTGCATCGCACACTAATAATAGCACACGATGGAGGAATAGCACACGATGGAGGAATAGCACAAATAAACGGACAAAGCAGTACACACGACAGATTATATTTGTTCTGCACCGCCAGCCGTCGAGTACAATTACAAAACATAGTCTAGAGCCTTTGCGTATAATAATTATGTAAGGGTCAGTTTCTTGCAATTAGAAAATAATGTAGCAGCATCACGCACAAAATTGGAACAATCAACGTCACCTGGAAAAAGAGTTTCGTTTTTGGGGTAATTAGATATACATATCTTAGAAATGTGCTAACCATTCAGGCTACGTCACTTAAATGGTTGGTGTGTTTTGACACATTGTATTGCAAAGTTCACTGTCTGTTGCCATGGTACTTAGTGTGTGTTTTGTTCACTGCTTTGTCCCATGATATGTTTGATGTGTTTTATTACGTTGTACTGCTCATTTCACTGTCTGCTGCCATAAGAGGTTTTCTGTAATGCTTTGCCACACTACAATGGCGTGATATTCTTCATTATAGTTGGAAATGCATATGTTTAGTACCAATTATAGATGCATAGGCCAAAACGTAACTTTTGCTTTATTTGAATTCCTTAGTTTGACAAATATCTGGCTGGATGGATTCGAGATCTAGCACGCATTAGTGATCGTCTAAAGACATGATCTAGCGACACTATGTCGCCCGACAAATCGGGGCAACTAATGTTCTTCACAGACAGGGAGACCAGTGAACGCCTCTGAAATTTGGCAAATAATTTACTTAATTATAGTTGGTACTGAAGGAAGCATATTGTACACCAGTGGTATACACTTATTTTATAACGACATAAATATAAGGACGTTATCATGTTTACATTGAAGAGACAATAAATGTTCCGTTTTGCTTGTTGTTTACCGACCGACAGACCCGAATACTCACAACTACCCACCCACTCACCCACTCACTCACCGACCGACTGATTGAAAGGCCCGCCCACCACCCACCCACCCACCCACCCACCTACCCACCAACCGACGGACCCACCCACCGACCCACCGAACGACTGATTGGAAGTTAAAATGAAATAATTAATATGCTGTGGTATCAAAATAAGCAAAAACATGTCTGCACACAATAAGTTCGCCGAATTGCAAAAACGGGTTTGGCCACTTCTCAGTGTTTCAAAGACTACGAGTTCGGATCTCTTAAAAAAAATTATGCGGCAGAAGGCGCTACACAATGATTTATGTAAAATTTTAGTGAGCCACACACTTCTATGTCCTTTCAATAACTGACGCTCTTTGTGCATATTTACATAACATGTCATAAAGGATGTCGTTGTTTTGAAGTCGTAACTTCACGTATCCAACGCTGTCAGCTGAACAGTTAAAGAGTAGACAGTGAGATAAATAAGAATGTTATTTTACTATTTACTGTAGTTTTATTGTTGCCTATGAACATTGTCCTAGGGGTGATGTTGTCCTAGGGGACATTGATGTAGGTTGATATTGTCGTAAGGGGTTGATATCATAGGGGGATATTGCACTAGGGAGTATATTGTCATAGGGGGATACTATCCTAGGGAGAATTGTCCTACAGGGATATTGTACAAGACGGACATTGTCATAAGGAGGTATTGTTCTAAGGGGATATTGTCCTAGGGGATATAGTCATGGTGGATATTATCCCAGAGGTTATTGTCTAGGAAGATTTTATCCGGAGGGAATATGACCTATCATCATGGTAACCAGGGTTTGTGTGGAGCGCAATACCTCGGCGGTAATAGCGCCGGACGGCGAACCGAGAGGACCGGGGTAAGATTCCAACATGCAGCTATGTCAACCATTGGGAAACTTGTTCTCCGCACGTTGTCCTTGTCTTGTGGAAGAGACAATCAATGTCGGCCGACAGACCGACCAACCCACCCACCCACCCTCCCTAGCACCCACCCACCCTCCCACCCACCAACCCTCCCACCCATCCACCCCCCAAACGACCGACCGACCGACCGACCGACCGACCGACCGACCGACCGACCGACCGACCGACCGACCGACCGACCGACCGACCGACCGACCGACCGACCGACCGACCGACCGACCGACCGACCGACCGACCGACCGACCGACCGACCGACCGACCGACCGACCGACCGACCGACCGACCGACCAACCGACCGACCGACCGACCGATCGACCGACCGACCGACCGACCGACCGACCAACCCACCGATCGACCGACCGACCGACCGACTCAACGTTTCAAAGACTGCAAGGGCGGCTGTATGAAAAAGGTGTATACTGTAGATGGCGTGATCGACTGACTTGTCTACAATATTACTGAGTCACACGCGTCAAGTGTGATAAATTATCTTCTCTTCGCTGGCCTTTCAATAACTGGCGCTTTTTGTACAAATTTACATAATTTGTCCTTACAGATGTCGTTCTTTTGAAGCCGTAACTTCACCTATCCAACGGGTTTTTTTTTTCATTTATATGTTTCGTATACATTATTACGAGTTGTAGAGGATAAGCGACGGGACTTGTGAAGGGACATATGCCAGGTCGTACAATAAAACAACGACAATTAAGACATGTAATATGGTTGAGATATTGTCAAAGCAGTCAGTTTAACATTTCGCTTCCTCGGGTAAATGTTGACACATTAATTATGTAATGTTGGAACACCACGCCACATTCACTTTGCACGGTGTCACTTGTTCGTCTACTACTGCTGGTACTACTGATAAAGGAGGGCAACTACCAAATATAGCAGGGGCTGTGAAACAGCGTGGTCGCAAGCAAAGGGACAGACTGGTTTAAGAAGGATATGGGGAAGGCGGAGAAGGAAGATAACTGGATGGAAAAGGTTGTCGATCGGGATCAGTTGACACTGCAATAGCCGAAGCAATGCAGCAGTACAATAACCATTCAGCCTCAACCGTCTAGCAGGAACTACGTGAAAGTACGGTTTCTGTATTGACATTCGTGTATTTGGTTAGTGATTACACGTCAACTGTGTGACACTACATTACGAGTTCAGTGCTACGCAAGCACCTATAGGAAGATGGAATATTATTTTGTGTCGTTTTTAGTGTTGTTTGCATGGGTTTTTGATGTGCCTTTTGTGCCATTACAATCATTTATACACTACATCCATATACTGCTTTAGACCCACCCCTATATAGAGTCAGTTTCGTACACACTGCCTGCTCGGCGCCTGTCACGCGCCTTACATGGAAGCGGGAGTTATTATGGGTCAGATGCATAGAACGCCACCCCCTTGTGAGCACAGATTACTGCATTTATCTCCTATGTGTGATATGTTATTCCTCTTGGCATATACACCATCTCTTCCGAAACACACAAGCATAGAAGGGCGAATAAAACTCCCCAATCTTGGGAACGGCCTTACGTGACATCGAACTACAGTACTCTTGATCGACAGGCGGGTGCTCCCAACACTAAACCACCGCTCCTCCACATGTATACCCTAGTATTACACTACTCCAAACACTAAACCACCGCTCCTCCACATGTATACCCTAGTATCCCATTACGTAGTATTTCCAACATCACTTGTCGTGGCCATCCTACATATAAGTCTTTTCGCGTCACAAGTCATTGACGTTTTATCACCCGTATGAAACATCGTTTAAATATTGTGATCTACATTTGAAGTAATATATTTTACTTGATCAAGTCATGATGAAGAAAAAATCAATGGAAAATGAGTAAGCTGATAATTGACAAAGCAACGTATGAGAAACTAAAGAAGGATCCGACCAGAAAGTAAAAGGAATAATTAATCAGAGTGTTAAACGCACTGGAGAAGGAGGGAAAGATCACACAAAACCAATATTGGTATTTATACCCAACCCTAGAATAAAAATACCATGGGTATATGGCTCTCCGAAGATCCACAAAGCAGGTGCCCCACTAAGACCTACCCACCGACCCACCGACCCACCCACCGACCCACCGACCCACCCACCGACTGATTGCAAGGCAAATTCACTACAGAAAAGGAATGTGCGAGCATCCGGAAGAATTTGTGTTATCTTTGTAGAAAAATGCTGACAAGTATCTGGCAAAATTTATCCTGTCATATGTTGCCAACCATTGCATCATTTCTAGCAAACACTGAATGTGCAAGTTCCAACCAGCCTCTCTGATGAACCGAATATACTCCAACAGAATATCTACAATATCAATGTATGATGACCAGAACGTTCCATTTGGCCGAAGTGATGAGGAAAATTCTGAGAAACGCTGCTTTGCCACTGTGAAGTTTCCATACGTCTATAATACGTGCATTCATTTTGGACGCGGATTATGTGTCACTTGATCAATAGCTCTTGCCAGAGATACTTCGTCTGGAGGTGGTTCTTGTCCTGTGTTCCACTGCACAAAAATAGCCAAACGAAGTCGATCAATGGTTTTTGTCGCCCTGTGTGGGCGATTACTTATCCACTCATAAAAAAATTTGTGTTTTTCTAATAGAACGAACACCTACAATTTTTTATAATGTTTGGAAGTTATTAGCCGCATTGGTCTGTTGTACTGGAACCACAAGTAAGTTTTTCCGCCCAGGTGGCGAGCATGTGTCCGACATCGTAAAAATCCGTTTCTGAACTTAGTCTTTAACTTAAGCCACATTTTTCTTCCGTTTCTTTCCCGGTAGTTCGAAGGCAATAAGTCAACAATTTATTTATAGAACAAATTTGGATAATTGTCTAAACAAACTTGTTTGTTAAATTATTGAAATTTTAGCATGTGTGTATTATGACTTTCGTTCCCTACAAATAATGTGGGGACAATTTGATGTTTTATTTTATATTGGCTTTCCAGGATCTCACCCATCCTTGTCTTTAATATATCATGATAAGTGCTCAGTCGAAATGGAGCAGTAACAACAAAACTGTGTTCAGAAGGATGTCATTAAGTGTAACTCTTCATCAAGATGTATCACCCAGTAGCCTGCTTTTGTCTCTAAACATGCTGAAAACTGTGACATTTGCTAACTCTGAGTTCAATTCTTCTGGGCGGACATATCCTCAAAAAATCATTTATTATCTTTGGGTCCAGACGCACCTTCTTGGTAGTTGGTAGTGAAAGATAGATTTGAACACCAGTTTTTGTGTTCATCGAACTTACGTATCACATGTTGTGACACCCAGCTGTCAAATTGTCGCTTCAGCTAGTCTTTGTTGTGCACGCTGCACTTTTGTGGGGCATCAGTTTGTGGTGCAACTTCGCAGTTCCAGCGAAGTTTCTGAATTTGTCAAACTGCTGTGGATACATCGATTTCATATCGGTGATATTTCGTATCTGGGCTGGCCTGACCTTCGGTTTGCCCTGGTTGGTTGTTTTGTTGTGAGCGTTATCAACATGCATCGTCACAAGATGTAATCTTTCACATTTTGGGAGGCCTACGACGACAGGTTCATCTGCGTCATCAACGTATAATGTCGTTTGGTCCCATACGGAGTACTTGTGTCGGAACCATACCGGAGTATTCTTCTTCTGCTATCTTCTGCCCATTGTACGCTGTTAATTTGCCATGGTCTAAGGTTGTCTAAAGTTCGTTTGTATTCGCACGTTTGCCATACATGTGTCTAAATTTGCGTAGAGGCAGAGTGTTTCCAATGACTCCTTTGTTATTTTTTATATCAATGTGTAATTGTCGTGAGGTAAGCCAGGAGGAGGTACATGGAGGACAACCTTGCGTCTTCTCGTGTGTGTCGTTGGTCGGGAGAGTGTAAATAGTTATCACTCAAAGTCACCTCGCTAAATTCATGCTGGTATACGTGATCATGTTCATGTTCACCTTCGATTTCATCTACTTTCTCAGAAATCGGGATCGATTGCCTCTTTTTTCGTGTGTATTTCTGCAACGCTGCGGCCAATCAGGTTTTTGACATGGGTTCCCTGGTCTTACATCACTTTGCACAGTTCCCACCTGATCGCATGAACGATATTCTTCACTGTAAGCTGGATATTGGCGTGGTTTGTGTTTCGTACCACATGTTTTGCACCGCTGGTTGTTTACACGCGCTATACCCTGACCCTCTGCGCACTCGCTAATCATCTATTGTAGCTTTTGATTTCCTGCAGAAAGAGCTTGATGCTTCCGCCTTCCTTTCAGTACGTCGGTAATGTTATATCCCTAGTGCTTTCCCAGCACACCCTTACAGAAGTCTTCGTGCGGGATGGTAGTGGTTATTAACTGTAGTACTCGCCGAGCTCAATATGAGCGGGCGTGGATCTTATGCAGGCAGCAATAAAGGATTTCCTGCTTTGGGTTAAGCTGTTTTGTCCCATTGGAGGCTGGGTGTGCTTTGTCAAACTTTAGTGCTTAGTTCATTGTCTGCTGCCATGGGCGGTTGTGTGTGTTTCTTCACGCTCCTGTACTAAGTTCACTGTTTTTCATGCCATGGGAGTGAGTTGCGTGATTTGTCGCGATCTAGTTTTCAGTTCCCCGTTTTGTCTTTATTTTTTTCACAGCGTAGTGCTTGGTTCAGTGTCTGCTGCAATGGTAGCTTGGGTACGTTTTTTCACAGCGTAGTGATAAGTTCACTGTTTTATTCATTGGTATGTTCCCTCACTCATACTGCACTACTTAGTTCACTGACTTACCCCATGGGAGGTTTCTTGTGTTATGTCGCGCTCTAGTGTTAACTTAACTTTTTTATCCAGCGGTTTGCTCGTTGTAGTTGTTCATAATGTAGTGTATATTTCACTGTCTACTGCCATGATAAGTATTGTGTGTTTTGATACCATGTAGTGCTTACTTCACTGGTTTAACCTATGCTGTCTTTGGGACGTTTTGTATCACTTTAGTGCTTAGTTCACTGACTGCTGCCTTTGGAGTTGTTTATATGTTTTGACACGTTCTAATATGCAGTTCGCTATATTATCACGTGATACAATTGGTGTGTTTTATAACAATGCAGTGCTACGTTCACTATGTGTGATTTGTCACGCTGTATTGCCCAGTTCAATGCTATATCCCGTGGTATGTCTGATGTGATTTCCATAGTGTAATGCTTAGTTCACTGTCTGTTGCAAAGGGAGGTTATGTGTATTTTGTTACAATGTAGTGGTCCGTTCACAGTTTTAACCCATGGTGTGTTTGCTTTGGTTTGTCACACTGTAGACATAAGTTCACTTGCTGTTACCCTGGGAAATTTTGTGCGTTTTGTCACTCTGCAATTTTAAGTTCAACGTTTTATCCCATGGTATATGTTGTGTACATTGTCACACTGTATTGCTCACTTCTCTATTTTATCTCGTTGTATGTGTGATATATTTTGTCACACTGTAGTGCCCCCCCCCCCCATAACATTTAGTTCACTGCCTGCTGCCAATGTGTGTTTGGTGGTTTTTTTCATACTGTGGTATTATTTCACTGCCTGCTGTCAAGGAAGGTTTTGTATGTTTTATAAAGCTGTATAATTAATTTTACTGTTTTATCCTATGATATGTTTGGTGTGGTTTGTCACACTGTAGTGCTTTGTTCATTGTGTGGTTTCATGGGAAGTTTTAATTATGCCTTTTTCACACTGTCATCTCTTGGTAGGTTTCATTGTGCTAATACACTGTAGTTCTCAGTACACCGTTTCTTTGCCATACCCTTACATAATTCTTCGTGCTGGGTGGTGATGATAATTAACTGTAGTTCTCGCCCAGCTGCATGTCGCACTTGACATCTAGTGCCCTTGTTCTAAAAACAAATTGGTCGAAAAATGTTTTAACAACTAACTTGCTTGGACGAGACACATGCAACTTTAGGGTTAAGAAGTACACTAGACATAACATGAGGAGTTGCTTGGACGAGACACATGCAACTTTAAGGTTAAGAAGTACACTAGACATAAGAGGAGGAGTTGCTTGGACGAGACACATGCAACTTTAGGGTTAAGAAGTACACTAGACATAACATGAGGAGTTGCGACAATCCTTGGCTTGGTACTTCGTGTTGTCTCCTCGGGCTGTGCATGTCATACGATTTATTTGTTACTCCTGAAACATGCGCTGTAGACGGCATTTCGACATTGTTTAAATACGTGCTGTTGAAATAACGGCCGTACGATTTACTCAGCAGCGGATCCAGGGGGTCTTAGAGGTCTCAAGACCCCCATGTGTCCATGGCAAATATTTCGATAAAAGAACACGAAGGGGATACCTGGAGTAGTCCGCTCCCGTGGCATGTCCGCCCTCCCGGGACTAGTCTGCCCTCGTGGCAAGTCCGCCCCCCGGGGCCAGTCCGCTAACCGTTCTTTCCGCGCCGTTGCAGAATTCAGTAATTTCGGTCACACGATGAAGTCACAGGATCATCAAACAGCATGCAATGCAGTGTTCAAATGACCACTGACTCTTGGTGGACCACGAACATAAATCTTCTTAAAAATCTTATTTTTAGGCACCACAAAGCCTTTATTTGTGAGAAAAAAACTTGCTTGCTACCATAGTGACATGTAGTTATTTTACCAACTTAAATTGAATGCACTTGTTATAAGTCGCTAATAAGAGCGTCTGCTAAATGAATAAATTTAAAAGCCGTTGTTACTGGAGTAATGCGCTTGCAGATACAGTGCTCTGTAATTCTGAAAAGTAAAATGCCAAGTTAAAAAGTTCTTCAATGAGATATTCATTGGTGGCATTACTGCAGACTCCCAACAGAAAAGAAAACACACACTCATCAATAATATGAGTGGATTTATTTAAGATGTTTTAACTTAATGACAATAGAGTGAGCTGAATGAATCAGCTAAACTACCAATAATGTCGAATCCTGCAAAAATCGTCAAGTTCTGCGAACACCGTCGAGTTCTTGCTGCGATATCGAACAATTTCTGCGAAAACTGTCGAGGTCTGCAAAAACCGTCGAATTTTTGTACAGAACCAGAGTAGCAACATGTGCAACAGCGGAAGGGTTATTACACCGATAAAACGATACGATGTGTGGCCCCCCAAGGTAACTTTTTTTGCTGGCTGGAAAGTTGTGAACTAGAAAATTGATTTTGGTGACTGAAAGTAATTTTTTATATTTTGTTTCGATAAATGTTCAGTATTTATAAATATCATTGGTTAGACATTTAGAGTACTATGTAAGGTCCTTATATCAGAGCTGTTGTTTGGATTTTGCGTTGTTGCTCTGTCCAGTGTCAGTGGTATTTAGTTGCCGCCCACAAATATTTATCTTCGTTGAGGCACGTCCGTCTATGTGCTACGGGGCAAGTTCGTCCGTAGGATATCTGATGTAAAATGCTCATGATCACTTGTGAACATAAACACACTAACATGCACTCTAACAAATGCTTCCAATTGTCCAGTTTAGTGTTATTTCTAGTAAACAAAAAGTACCGAAACCAGATTTTATTTCATCATTTTCTAGCCGATGCAGTGCCAAGCGTTTTTTTGTTTGCCTGGTTTATTTCATAGATACAACAGAAATTGTGAGGATTTTAAATTTCTAACAAATTTGTGTCCATACATGATGTTTTTTGACATAAAAATACGAAAAACTGCACTGTTCATATGTATTTGCTGCTTAAATTACGTGTGGGGCGAACTTGCAAAGGCCCATGGGTAGATTTGCCATGGCATGAGGCAAGTCTGCCGATGCTTGGCTATGTCTACTAAGAGTCAGATTTGGATATTAGCTTGTAACAGTTTTGACATTTTGTGACAGCACACATTTGGACAAGATATGTTCGTTAAATGTAAAGCCGAAATTGATCCCCTAGGTCTAAATATACAATCTCAAGACCTATTAGGGTGTCCATGGGGACGGACAATCCCAGTCTCCCTAATATAGGTCTATATCGGAATAAGTGTCAGTGTAAAGACAAAAGTATTTTAGCAGCTGGCTGATATTAACACTCATGTAAGTAAAAGGACACATTGTCACACTTACTGCAGTTGCCCGACACAGTGACTGCCGCACACCACTCTCTTGTTGACACACTTGTAGTAGTAAGGTATCGGCTTCGACAGATACGAGTAGTAGAAGTTAGAACGACGATTTATGCAACAATCGTAGTTGTAACCACTAAAACACACATTGTTGTCCAATACAACGAGAATAGTAATAAGAACTTTGGATTTTAAATAATTCATCAAGATTGCCTTTCCAAACTACAAGTTCCAGATGGCCAATGAGCAAGGAAGCCATTGGTTCATCGAACGTTATCTATGTTTCGTCCTACTACATAGACCAACACAGGTACACTAGAGCATCAGTACAAACGCACGTATATATATATATATATATATATATATATATATATATATATATATATATATATATATATATATATAATATATATATATATATATATATATATATATATATATATATAAATATATATATATATATATATATATATATATATATATATATATATATATATATATATATATATATATATATATATATATATATATTTATATATATATATATATATATATATATATATATATATATATATATATATATATATATATATATATATATATATATATATATATATATATATATATATATATATATATATATGTTCATCGAACTTACGTATCACCTTTTGTGGCATCATGCTGTCAAATTCCCTTTTCAGCTTGTGTTTGATTAGCGCGCTGCATTTTCGTGGGGCACCCGCATAAAAGTGCAACTTCGCAGTTCCAGCGAAGTGTCCGAATGTGTCAAACTGCTGTGGATACATCACTTCAGACCGCTTATATTTCGCATCTAGGCTGTCAAGACCTTCTGTTTGCCATTCCTGCTTGTACTGATGTCAGCGTTATCAACATGCAACGTCAAAAGATATAGTCTTTCATATGTTGGGAGGCTTACGACGACAGGTCCATCTACGTCGACAACGTATAATGTCATTTGGTCCCATACGGAGTATTTGTGACCATATTGGAATATTCCCTTCTTCTTCTATCGTCTGCCCGTTTTACGCTGTTAGTTTGCCACGGTCAAAGGTTGTCAACACCTCTTTTGCATTCGCACGTTTGCCATACATTTGTTTTAACGTTCGTTGAGGCAGAGTGTTCCACATGACTCCAGTGTCAATTTTTAATATCAGTGTGTAAGCCAGGAGGGTGTACATAGAGTACGGTATATGCTTCTTCTCGTAACTTTGGTAGGTCAGGAGTGTGTAAACAGTTCTCCATCTGGTATTCATGATCAAGTTCTAGTTCACCGTCGACGTCATGTACTTTTTCATATTTGTAGCGAACTAAGGATCAATTGACCTTTATTTCTTGTATATTTGTGCGACGCTACGACCTGTCAGGTTTTCGATTTGGGTTCCCATCACTTTGCCTTGTTCCAACCTGGTTGCATGCAAGACATTCATCATTATAAACTGGATACTGGCGCGGTTTGTGTTTCGTACCACATATTTTGCACCGTTGGTTGTTTACACGCGCTATGCCGTGAACCTCTCGCAACCACTAGTCACCTGTTGTAGCTTTTGATTATCTGCAGAACAAGTTTAATGCTTCCGCCTTTCTTTCAGTGCGTCGGTGATGCTATATTCCTAGTGCTTTCCCAGTACATCCTTCCTCAAGTCTTCGTGCGGGTTGGTAGTGATTATTAAATATAGTAATCGCCATGTTGCACTTGAGTCCTAGTGTCCTTGCTCTAACACCAAATCAGTCGAGAGTATCGTCTGTTCTTTGTCGATAACGCGTGAAGTGTAATATGTTCATGCAGAAGTTGATGGATCGTGTTCATTTGGTTCTCGAAGATATTCCACAATTCGTCAGGCTTTCTTTTTGCTCGTATATGTGGCCGCTCACAGTTAAACGTCGCTATCCCTCGTCGCCAATACCTCTGCATATCTTTCGAGCTTGGACATCGTCACTTTCAATATATTCGTCTTCAAAATACAGGATTATTTTATGTTTGAAGAAGGAAGTTGCCAATTAGATCGTCGCATGAACAGTCCGTTACCGGGAAACGGGAAGACATTGTGTGAATATTTCCGCCTACTGGTTACGCCACCTAGCGATCAACTTGTGGTTGAGTGGAAATTGCGTTTGCACGTTGCTTGAACTTTGAGATGTACAATTGTCGATTTTTATGCATTTACTCGAATGTTCTTTTCGGTTTATATCGCGATGTGTGTGTGTGTGTGTGTGTGTGTGCCCTACCGGTTTCCCCTTGCACTATGTAGTAAGCATTAGTATATATCGTGCAAACAAAGTGCTTTAAATGGAGTACTTCTAAGCTAACTCAGCGGAGTTACATCATCCTTTCACCAACCACGACCAGACTCAGTCCCAGTTATACACATACATTAAATAGTCTACAATAGTCTAACATTATCTCTCCACATGCAACGTTGGGGTTTAGGAGTACACTAGACATAACAGGAGTATTTGCGAAGAGCTAAGACAGCATCGCGCACTAATAATAGCACAAGATGGAGGAATAGCACACGATGGAGGAATAGCACAAATAAACGGACAAAGCAGTAGACACGACAGATTATATTTGTTCTGCACCGCCAGCCGTCGAGTACGATTACAAAACATAGTCTAGAGCTTTTGCGTATAATAATTATGTAAGGGTCAGTTTCTTGCAATTAGAAAATAATGTAGTAGCATCACGCACAAAATTGGAACAATCAACGTCACCTGGAAAAAGAGTTTCGTTTTTGGGGTAATTAGATATACATATCTTAGAAATGTGCTAACCATTCAGGCTACGTCTCTTAAATGGTTGGTGTGTTTTGCCACATTGTATTGCAAAGTTCACTGTCTGTTGCCATGGTACTTAGTGTGTGTTTTGTTCACTGCTTTGTCCCATGATATGTTTGATGTGTTTTATTACGTTGTACTGCTCATTTCACTGTCTGCTGCCATAAGAGGTTTTCTGTAATGCTTTGCCACACAACAATGGCGTGATATTCTTCATTATAGTTGGAAATGCATATGTTTAGTACCAATTATAGATGCATAGGCCAAAACGTAACTTTTGCTTTATTTGAACTTCTTAGTTTGACAAATATCTGGCTGGATCGATTCGAGATCTAGCACGCATTAGTGGTCGTCTAAAGACATCATCTAGCGACACTATGTCGCCCGACAAATCGGGGCACCTAATGTTCTTCATAGACAGGGAGACCAGTGAACGCCTCTGAAATTTAGCAACTAATTTACTTAATTATAGTTGGTACTGAAGGAAGCATATTGTACACCAGTGGTATACACTTATTTTATAACGACATAAATATAAGGACGTTATCATGTTTACATTGAAGAGACAATAAATGGTCCGTTTTGCTTGTTGCTTACCGACCGACAGACCCGACTACTCACAACTACCCACCCACTCACCCACTCACTCACCGACCGACTTATTGAAAGGCCTACCCACCAACCGACGGACCCACCCACCGACCCACCGAACGACTGATTGGAAGTTAAAATGAAATAATTAATACGCCGTGGTATCAAAATAAGCAAAAACATGTCTGCACACAATAAGTTCGCCGAATTGCAAAAACGGGTTTGGCCACTTATCAGTGTTTCAAAGACTACGAGTTCGGATCTCTTAAAAAAAATTATGCGGCAGAAGGCGCTACACAATGACTTATGTAAAATTTTAGTGAGCCACACACTTCTATGACCTTTCAATAACTGACGCTCTTTGTGCATATTTACATAACATGTCATAAAGGATGTCGTTGTTTTGAAGTCATAACTTCACATATCCAACGCTGTCAGCTGAACAGTTAAAGAGTAGACAGTGAGATAAATAAGAATGTTATTTTACTATTTACTCTAGTTTTATTGTTGCCTATGAATATTTTCCTAGGGGTGATGTTGTCCTAGCGGACATTGATGTAGGTTGATATTGTCGTAAGGGGTTGATATCATAGGGGGATATTGCACTAGGGGGTATATTGTCATAGGGGGATACTATCCTAGGGAGAATTGTCCTACAGGGATATTGTACAAGACGGACATTGTCATAAGGAGGTATTGTTCTAAGGGGTTATTGTCCTAGGGGATATAGTCATGGCGGATATTATCCCAGAGGTTATTGTCTAGGAGGATTTTATCCGGAGGGAATATGACCTATCATCATGGTAACCAGGGTTTGTGTGGAGCGCAATACCTCGGCGGTAACAGCGCCGGACGGCGAACCGAGAGGACCGGGGTTAGATTCCAACATGCAGCTATGTCAACCATTGGGAAACTTGTTCTCCGCACGTTGTCCTTGTCTTGTGGAAGAGACAATCAATGTCGGCCGACAGACCAACCAACCCACCCACCCACCCTCCCTCCCACCCACCCACCCTCCCACCCACCAACCAATTGCAAAACGGGTTTGGCCACTTCTCAGTGTATCAAAGACTACGAGGTCGGATCTATGAAAAAAAGCTTATGCGGAAGAAGGAGCTGCAAAATGACTTGTGCTAAATTTTAGAGAGCCACACACGTCAAATGTCATCCATCTTCTCTTCTATGACCTTTCAATAACTGACGCTCTTTGTGCATATTTACATAACACGTCATAACGGATGTCGTTGTTTTAAAGTCGTAACTTCACGTATCCAACGCTGTCAGCTGAACAGTTAAAGAGTAGACAGTAAGATAAATAAGAATGCTATTTTACTGTTTACTGTAGTTTTATTGTTGCCTATGAATATTGTCCTAGGGGTGGTGTTGTCCTAAGGGACAATGATGTAGGTTGGTATTGTCGTAGGGGGTTAATATCATAGGGGATATTGCACTGGGGTGTATATTGTCCTAGGGTATATTATCCTAGGGAGAATTGTCCTAGGGGGATATAGTACTAGGGGGATATTGTCATAAGGGGTATTGAGCTAAGGGGATATTGTCCTAGGGGACACAGTCATGGCGAATACTATCCCAGAATTTATTGTCTTGGAGGTTTTATCCGGAGGGATTATGACCTATCATCATGGTAATCAGGGTTTGTGTGGAGCGCAATACCTCGGCTGTAACAGCACCGGACGGCGAGCTGAGAGGACCGGGGTTAGATTCCAACATGCCGCTGTTTCAACCATTGGGAAATTTGTTCTCCGCACGTTGTCCTTGTCTTGTGGAAGAGACAATCAATGGCTTTAGTTCCTTCTGCTCGGTGTCTACCGGTCGACCGACCGACCGACCAACCCACCCACCCTCCTTCCCACCCACCCCCCGAACGGCCAACCGTCCGACCGACAGTCTGACCGACCGACCGACTGATTGGAAGTTAAAATGAAATATTTAATACGTTGCAGTATCAAAATAAGCAAAAACATGTCTGCACACAATAAGTTCGCCGAATTGCAAAAACGGGTTTGGCCACTTCTCAGTGTTTCAAAGACTACGAGGTCGGCTCTCTGAAAAAAGCTTATGCGGTACAAAACACTACAAAATGACTTGTGTAAAATTTTAGTGGGCCACACACGTCAAAAATGATCATCCATCTTCTCTTCTATGACCTTTCAATAACAAACGCTCTTTGTGCATATTTACATAACACGTCATAACGGATGTCGTTGTTTTGAAGTCGTAACTTCACGTGTCTAACGCTGTCAGCTGAACAGTTAAAGAGTAGACAGTGAGATAAATATGAATGTTATTTTACTGTTTACTGTAGTTTCATTGTTGCCTATGAACATTGTCCTAGGGGTGATGTTGTCCTAGGGGACATTGATGTAGGTTGATATTATCGTAGGGGTTTAATATCATAGGGGATATTGCACTAGAGGGTATATTGTCCTAGGGTTATATTATCCTAGGGAGAATTGGCCTAGGGGGATATTGCACTAGGGGGACATTGTCATAAGGGGGCAGGGTTGAAAAAAATCATGATTTTTATTTAAAAAATAAAAAAATCGGATTTTTTTTTATTTAAATAGGATTTATTTGATTTTTTTTATTTATTTGATTGTTTTGAAATCTGTTTTATAGATATTTACATAGATGTTTAAATTTGTAAACTCTTTCAAACATGTTCTATTCAAATCGATTTGGGTTCTTGTCTTAACAGAGGGTACATGATTTTTGCTTATATAAAGACATTAGACAATGTCCACAAGGCCTCACCCCCTGTAGTTGCATAATCTGTCTTGGAAAGGAAAGCATGTTGTGGGTATGTGGCTGTAGCAGTGGTAATTATTGTTTGCTGAGAGGGTGGATTAGCACCTGTCCAGGGCTCTGTGTACTCTAAGGGTCTCTAACCCGAATACAAACTGGTACACTATTAAACAACTGAGTCAACATACTGAATTGCTAACAACTAGCACAAGCTATAAGTGGACTTTAACTCAGGGCTTCTGTGTTGGAAAGATATTTCCTCTGGAAGACAAGTTTGTGTGGCTTCACTACATTCAGAAAGGGAATAGCTCAAACATACACAATGTCATAAAATATTTTACTATGAGGCTATCTGGAGACAATACAGCTACACAAGTGTGCGCACTTTGGTAATCAGGGTTTGTGTGGAGCGCAATACCTCGGCTGTAACAGCGCCGGACGACGAACCGAGAGGACCGTGGTCAGATTCCAAAATGCCGCTGTGTCAACCATTGGGAAACTTGTTCTCCGCACGTTGTCCTTGTCTTGTGGAAGAGACAATCAATGTCTTTAGTTCCTTCTGATCGGTGTCTACCGATCGACCGACCGACCCACCCACCCTACAACCCACCCACCCACTCTACAACCCACCCACCCACCCTTCCACCGACCGACCGACCGACCGACCGACCGACCGACCGACCGACCGACCGACCGACCGACCGACCGACCGACCGACCGACCGACCGACCGACCGACCGACCGACCGACCGACCGACCGACCGACCGACCGACCGACCGACCGACCGACCGACCGACCGACCGACCGACCGACCGACCGACCGACCGACCGACCGACCGACCGACCGACCGACCGACCGACCGACCGACCGACCGACCGACCGACCGACCGACCGACCGACCGACCGACCGACCGACCGACCGACCGACCGACCTACCGACCGACCGACCGACCGACCGACACGCGTCAAGTGTGATAAATTATCTTCTCTTCGCTGGCCTTTCAATAACTGGCGCATAATTTGTCCTGACAGATGTCGTTCTTTTGAAGACGTAACTTCACCTATCCAACGGGTTTTTTTTCATTTATATGTTTCGTATACATTATTACGAGTTGTAGAGGATAAGCGACGGGACTTGTGAAGGGACATATGCCAGGTGTCACAATAAAACAACGACAATTAAGACATGTAATATGGTTGAGATATTGTCAAAGCAGTCAGTTTAACATTTCGCGTCCTCGGGTAAAAGTTGACACATTAATTATGTAATGTTGGAACACCACGCCACATTCACTTTGCACGGTGTCACTTGTTCGTCTACTACTGCTGGTACTACTGATAAAGGAGGGCAACTACCAAATATAGCAGGGGCTGTGAAACAGCGTGGTCGCAAGCAAAGGGACAGACTGGTTTAAGAAGGATATTGGGAAGGCGGAGAAGGAAGATAACTGGATGGAAAAGGTTGTCGATCGGGATCAGTTGACATTGCAATAGCCGAAGCAATGCAGCAGTACAATAACCATTCAGTCTCAACCGTCTAGCAGGAACTACGTGAAAGTACGGTTTCTGTATTGACATTCGTGTATTTGGTTAGTGATTACACGTCAACTGTGTGACACTACATTACGAGTTCAGTGCTACGCAAGCACCTATAGGAAGATGGAATATTATTTTGTGTCGTTTTTAGTGTTGTTTGCATGGGTTTTTGATGTGCCTTTTGTGTCATTACAATCATTTATACACTACATCCATATACTGTTTTAGACCCACCCCTCTATAGAGTCAGTTTCGTACACACTGCCTGCTCGGCGCCTGTCACGCGCCTTACATGGAAGCGGGAGTTATTATGGGTCAGATGCATAGAACGCCACCCCCTTGTTAGCACAGGTTACTGCATTTATCTCCTATGTGTGATATGTTATTCCTCTTGGCATATACACCATCTCTTCCGAAACACACAAGCATAGAAGGGCGAATAAATCTCCCCAATCTTGGGAACGGCCTTACGTGACATCGAACTACAATACTCTTGATCGACAGGCGGGTGCTCCAAACACTAAACCACCGCTCCTCCACATGTATACCCTAGTATTACACTACTCCAAACACTAAACCACCGCTCCTCCACATGTATACCCTAATATCCCATTACGTAGTATTTCCAACATCACTTGTCGTGGCCATCCTACATATAAGTCTTTTCGCGTGGCAAGTCATTGACGTTTTATCACCCGTATGAAACATCGTTTAAATATTGTGATCTACATTTGAAGTAATATATTTCACTTGATCAAGTCATGATGAAGAAAAAATCAATGGAAAATGAGTAAGCTGATAATTGACAAAGCAACGTATGAGAAACTAAAGAAGGATCCGACCAGAAAGTAAAAGGAATAATTAATCAGTGTTAAACGCACTGGAGAAGGAGGGAAAGATCACACAAAACCAATATTGGTATTTATACCCAACCCTAGAATAAAGTACCATGGGTATATGGCTCTCCGAAGATCCACAAAGCAGGTGCCCCACCCAGACCTATCCACCGACCCACCGACCCACCGACCCACCCACCGACCCACCGACCGACTGATTGCAAGGCAAATTCACTACAGAAAAGGAATGTGCGAGCATCTGGAAGAATTTGTGTTATCTTTGTAGAACAAATGCTGACAAGTATCTGGCAAAATTTATCCTGTCATATGTTGCCAACCATTGCATCATTTCTAGCAAACACTGAATGTGCAAGTTCCAACCAGCCTCTCTGGTGGACCGAATAAACTCCAACAGAATATCTACAATATCAATGTATGATGACCAGAACGTTCCATTTGGCCGAAGTGATGAGGAAAACTCTGTGAAACGCTGCTTTACCACTGTGAAGATTCCATACGTCTATAATACGTGCATTCATTTTGGATGTGGATGATGTGTCGCTTGATCAATAGCTCTTGCCAGAGATACCACGTCTGGAGGTGGTTCTTGTCCTGTGTTCCACTGCACAAAAATAGCCAAACGAAGTCGATCAATGGTTATTGTCGCCCTGTGTGGGCGATTACTTATCCACTCATAAAAAAATAGTGTTTTTCTAATAGAACGAACACCTACAATTTTGGATAATGTTTGGAAGTTATTAGCCGCATTGGTCTGTTGTACTGGAACCACAAGTAAGGTTTTCCGCCCAGGTGGCGAGCATGTGTCCGACATCGTAAAAATCCGTTTCTGAACTTAGTCTTTAACTTAAGCCACATTTTTCTTCCGTTTCTTTCCCGGTAGTTCGAAGGCAATAATCAACAATTTATTTATAGAACAAATTTGGATAATTGTCTAAATAAACTGGTTTGTTAAATTATTGAAATTTTAGCATGTGTGTATCATGACTTTCGTTCCCTACAAATAATGTGGGGACAATTTAATGTTTTATTTTATATTGGCTTTCCAGGATCTCATTCATCCTTGTCTTTAATATATCATGATAAGTGCTCAGTCGAAATGGAGCAGTAACAACAAAACTGTGTTCAGAAGGATGTCATTAATTGTAACTCTTCATCAAGATGTATCACCCAGTAGCCTGCTTTTGTCTCTAAACATGCTGAAAACTGTGACATTTGCTAACTCTGAGTTCAATTCTTCAACCGTCGGGATCTTGGGCGGACATCTCCTCAAACCGTCATTTATTCTCTTTGGGTCCAGACGCACCTTCTTGGTAGTTGGTAGTGAAAGATAGATTTGAACACCAGTTTTTGTGTTCATCGAACTTACGTATCACATGTTGTGACACCCAGCTGTCAAATTGTCGCTTCAGCTAGTCTTTGTTGTGCACGCTTCACTTTTGTGGGGCATCAGTTTGTGGTGCAACTTCGCAGTTCCAGCGAAGTTTCTGAATTTGTCAAACTGCTGTGGATACATCGATTTCATATCGGTGATATTTCGTATCTGGGCTGGCCTGACCTTCGGTTTGCTCTGGTTGGTTGTTTTGTTGTGAGCGTTATCGTTTGTATTCGCACGTTTGCCATACATGTGTCTGAATGTGCGTAGAGGCAGAGTGTTTCCAATGGCTCCTTTGTTATTTTTTATATCAATGTGTAATTGCCGTGAGGTAAGCCAGGAGGAGGTACATGGAGGACAACCTTGCGTCTTCTCGTGTGTGTCGTTGGTCGGGAGAGTGTAAATAGTTATCACTCAAAGTCACCTCTCTAAATTCATGCTGGTATACGTGATCATGTTCATGTTCACCTTCGATTTCATCTACTTTCTAAGAAATCGGGATCGATTGCCTCTTTTTTCGTGTGTATTTCTGCAACGCTGCGGCCAGTCAGGTTTTTGATCTGGGTTCCCTGGTCTTACATCACTTTGCACAGTTCCCACCTGATCGCATGAACGATATTCTTCACTGTAAGCTGGATATTGGCGTGGTTTGTGTTTCGAACCACATATTTTGCACCGCTGGTTGTTTACCGTGATCCTCTGCGCGCCTGCTAATCATCTATTGTAGCTTTTGAATTCCTGCAGAAAGAGCTTGATGCTTCCGCCTTCCTTTCAGTACGTCGGTAATGTTATATCCCTAGTGCTTTCCCAGCACACCCTTACAGAAGTCTTCGTGCGGGATGGTAGTGGTTATTAACTGTAGTACTCGCCGAGCTCAATATGAGCGGGCGTGGATCTTATGCAGGCAGCAATAAAGGATTTCCTGCTTTGGGTTAAGCTGTTTTGTCCCATTGGAGGCTGGGTGTGTTTTGTCAAACTTTAGTGCTTAGTTCATTGTCTGCTGTCATGGGCGGTTGTGTGTGTTTCTTCACGCTCCTGTACTAAGTTCACTGTTTTTCATGCCATGGGAGTGAGTTGCGTGATTTGTCGCGATCTAGTTTTCAGTTCCCCGTTTTGTCTTTATTTGGTACGTTTTTTCACAGCGTAGTGCTTGGTTCAGTGTCTGCTGCAATGGTAGCTTGGGTACGTTTTTTCACGCTGTAGTGATAAGTTCACTGTTTTATTCATTGGTATGTTCCCTCACTCATACTGCACTACTTAGTTCACTGACTTACCCCATGGGAGGTTTCTTGTGTTATGTCGCGCTCTAGTGTTAACTTAACTTTTTTATCCAGCGGTTTGCTCGTTGTAGTTGTTCATAGTGTAGTGTATATTTCACTGTCTACTGCCATGATAAGTATTGTGTGTTTTGATACCATGTAGTGCTTACTTCACTGGTTTAACCTATGCTGTCTTTGGGACGTTTTGTATCACTTTAGTGCTTAGTTCACTGACTGCTGCCTTTGGAGTTGTTTATATGTTTTGACACGTTCTAATATGCAGTTCGCTATATTATCCCGTGATACAATTGGTGTGTTTTATAACAATGCATTGCTACGTTCACTATGTGTGATTTGTCACGCTGTATTGCCCAGTTCAATGCTATATCCCGTGGTTTGTCTGATGTGATTTCCATAGTGTAATGCTTAGTTCACTCTCTGTTGCAAAGGGAGGTTATGTGTATTTTGTTACAATGTAGTGGTCCGTTCACAGTTTTAACCCATGGTGTGTTTGCTTTGGTTTGTCACAATGTAGACATAAGTTCACTTGCTGTTACCCTGGGAAATTTTGTGCGTTTTGTCACTCTGCAATTTTAAGTTCAACGTTTTATCCCATGGTATATGTTGTGTACATTGTCACACTGTATTGCTCACTTCTCTATTTTATCTCGTTGTATGTGTGATATATTTTGTCACACTGTAGTGCCACGCCATAATATTTAGTTCACTGCCTGCTGCCAATGTGTGTTTGGTGGTTTTTTTCATACTGTGGTATTATTTCACTGTCTGCTGTCAAGGAAGGTTTTGTATGTTTTATAAAGCTATAGAATTAATTTTACTGTTTTATCCTATGATATGTTTGGTGTGGTTTGTCACACTGTAGTGCTTTGTTCATTGTGTGGTTTCATGGGAAGTTTTAATTATGCCTTTTTCGCACTGTCATCTCTTGGTAGGTTTCATTGTGCTAATACACTGTAGTTCTCAGTACACCGTTTCTTTGCCATACCCTTACATAATTCTTCGTGCTGGGTGGTGATGATAATTAACTGTAGTTCTCGCCCAGCTGCATGTCGCACTTGACATCTAGTGCCCTTGTTCTAAAAACAAATTGGTCGAAAAATGTTTTAACAACTAACTTGCTTGGACGAGACACATGCAACTTTAGGGTTAAGAAGTACACTAGACATAACATGAGGAGTTGCTTGGACGAGACACATGCAACTTTAAGGTTAAGAAGTACACTAGACATAAGAGGAGGAGTTGCTTGGACGAGACACATGCAACTTTAGGGTTAAGAAGTACACTAGACATAACATGAGGAGTTGCGACAATCCTTGGCTTGGTACTTCGTGTTGTCTCCTCGGGCTGTGCATGTCATACGATTTATTTGTTACTCCTGAAACATGCGCTGTAGAAGGCATCTCGACATTGTTTAAATACCTGCTGTTGAAATAACGGCCGTACGATTTACTCAGCAGCGGATCCAGGGGGTCTTAGAGGTCTCAAGACCCCCCTGTGTCCATGGCAAATATTTCGATAAAAGAACACGAAGGGGATACCTGGAGTAGTCCGCTCCCGTAGCAAGTCCGCCCTCCCGGGACTAGTCTGCCCTCGTGGCAAGTCCGCCCCCCCCCCCCGGGGCCAGTCCGCTAACCGTTCTTTCCGCGCCGTTGCAGAATTCAGTAATTTCGGTCACACGATGAAGTCACAGGATCATCAAACAGCATGCAATGCAGTGTTCAAATGATCACTGACTCTTGGTGGACCACGAACATAAATCTTCTTAAAAATCTTATTTTTAGGCATCACAAAGCCTTTATTTGTGAGAAAAAACTTGCTTGCTACCATAGTGACATGTAGTTATTTTATCAACTTAAATTGAATGCACTTGTTATAAGTCGCTAATAAGAGCGTCTGCTAAATGAATAAATTTAAAAGCCGTTGTTACTGGAGTAATGCGCTTGCAGACACAGTGCTCTGTAATTCTGAAAAGTAAAATGCCAAGTTAAAAAGTTCTTCAATGAGATATTCATTGGTGGCATTACTGCAGACTCCCAACAGAAAAGAAAACACACACTCATCAATAATATGAGTGGATTTATTTAAGATGTTTTAACTTAATGACAATAGAGTGAGCTGAATGAATCAGCTAAACTACCAATAATGTCGAATCCTGCAAAAATCGTCAAGTTCTGCGAACACCGTCGAGTTCTTGCTGCGATATCGAACAATTTCTGCGAAAACTGTCGAGGTCTGCAAAAACCGTCGAATTTTTGTACAGAACCAGAGTAACAACATGTGCAACAGCGGAAGGGTTATTACACCGATAAAACGATAAGATGTGTGGCCCCCAAGGTTACTTTTTTTGCTGGCTGGAAAGTTGTGAACTAGAAAATTGATTTTGGTGAGTGAAAGTAATTTTTTTTTATATTTTGTTTCGATAAATGTTCAGTATTTATAAATGGCATTGGTTAGACATTTAGAGTACTATGTAAGGTCCTTATATCAGAGCTGTTGTTTGGATTTTGCGTTGTTGCTCTGTCCAGTGTCAGTGGTATTTAGTTGCCGCCCACAAATATTTATCTTCGTTGAGGCACGTCCGTCTATGTGCTACGGGGAAAGTTCGTCCGTAGGATATCTGATGTAAAATGCTCATGATCACTTGTGAACATAAACACACTAACATGCACTCTAACAAATGCTTCCGATTGTCCAGTTTAGTGTTATTTCTAGTAAACAAAAAGTACCGAAACCAGATTTTATTACACCATTTTCTAGCCGATGCATTGCCAAGCGTTTTTTTGTTTGACTGGTTTATTTCATAGATACAACAGAAATTGTGAGGATTTTAAATTTCTAACAAATTTGTGTCACATACATGATGCTTTTTGACATAAAAATACGAAAAACTGCGCTGTTCATATGTATTTGCTGCTTAAATTACGTGTGGGGCGAACTTGCAAAGGCCCATGGGTGGACTTGCCATGGCATGAGGCAAGTCTGCCCATGCTTGGCTATGTCTAATAAGAGTCAGATTTGGATATTAGCTTGTAACAGTTTTGACATTTTGTGACTGCATACATTTGGACAAGATATGATCGTTAAATTTAAAGCCGAAATTGATCCCCTAGGTCTAAATATACAATATATCTCAAGACTTATTAGGGTGTCCATGGGGACGGACAATCCCAGTCTCCCTAATATAGGTCTATATCGGAACAAGTGTCAGTGTAAAGACAGAAGTATTTTAGCAGCTGGCTGATATTAACCCTCATGTAAGTAAAAGGACACATTGTCACACTTACTGCAGTTGCCCGACACAGTGACTGCCGCACACCACTCTCTTGTTGACACACTTGTAGTAGTAAGGTATCGGCTTCGACAGATACGAGTAGTAGAAGTTAGAACGACGATTTATGCAACAATCGTAGTTGTAACCACTAAAACACACATTGTTGTCCAATACAACGAGAATAGTAATAAGAACTTTGGATTTTAAATAATTCATCAAGATTGCCATTCCAAACTACAAGTTCCAGATGGCTAATGAGCAAGGAAGCCATTGGTTCATCGAACATTATCTATGTTTCGTCCTACTACATAGACCAACACAGGTACACTAGAGCATCAGTACAAACGCACGTATATATATATATATATATATATATATATATATATATATATATATATATATATATATATATATATATATATATATATATATATATATATATATATATATATATATATATGTTCATCGAACTTACGTATCACCTTTTGTGGCATCATGCTGTCAAATTCCCTTTTCAGCTCGTGTTTGATTAGCGCGCTGCATTTTCGTGGGGCACCCGCATAAAAGTGCAACTTCGCAGTTCCAGCGAAGTGTCCGAATGTGTCAAACTGCTGTGGATACATCACTTCAGACCGCTTATATTTCGCATCTGGGCTGTCAAGACCTTCTGTTTGCCATTCCTGCTTGTACTGATGTCAACGTTATCAACATGCATCGTCAAAAGATATAGTCTTTCATATGTTGGGAGGCTTACGACGACAGGTCCATCTACGTCGACAACGTATAATGTCATTTGGTCCCATACGGAGTATTTGTGACCATATTGGAATATTCCCTTCTTCGTCTATCATCTGCCCGTTGTACGCTATTAGTTTGCCACGGCCAAAGGTTGTCAACACCTCTTTTGCATTCGCACGTTTGCCATACATTTGTTTTAACGTTTCTTTGAGGCAGAGTGTTCCACATGACTCCAGTGTCAATTTTTAATATCAGTGTGTAAGCCAGGAGGGTGTACATAGAGTACGTTATATGCTTCTTCTCGTAACTTTGGTAGATCAGGAGTGTGTAAACAGTTCTCCATCTGGTATTCATGATCAGGTTCTAGTTCACCGTCGACGTCATGTACTTTTTCATATTTGTAGCGAACTAAGGATTAATTGACCTTTATTTCTTGTATATTTGTGCGACGCTACGACCTGTCAGGTTTTCGATCTGGGTTCCCATCACTTTGCCTAGTTCCAACCTGGTTGCATGCAAGACATTCATCATAATAAACTGGATACTGGCGCGGTTTGTGTTTCGTACCACATATTTTGCACCGTTGGTTGTTTACACGCGCTATGCCGTGAACCTCTCGCAACCACTAGTCACCTGTTGTAGCTTTTGATTATCTGCAGAACAAGTTTAATGCTTCGGCCTTTCTTTCAGTGCGTTGGTGATGCTATATTCCTAGTGCTTTCCCAGTACATCCTTCCTCAAGTCTTCGTGCGGGTTGGTAGTGATTATTAACTATAGTAATCGCCATGTTGCATTTGAGTTCTAGTGTCCTTGCTCTAACACCAAATCAGTCGAGAGTATCGTCTGTTCTTTGTCGATAACGCGTGAAGTGTAATATGTTCATGCAGAAGTTGATGGATCGTGTTCATTTGGTTCTCGAAGATATTCCACAATTCATCAGGCTTTCTTTTTGCGCGTATGTGTGGCCGCTCACAGTTAAACGTCGCTATCCCTCGTCGCCAATACCTCTGCATATCTTTCGAGCTTGGACATCGTCACTTTCAATATATTCGTCTTCAAAATACAGGATTATTTTATGTTTGAAGAAGGAAGTTGCCAATTAGATCGTCGCATGAACAGTCCGTTACCGGGAAACGGGAAGACATTGTGTGAATATTTCCGCCTACTGGTTACGCCACCTAGCGATCAACTTGTGGTTGAGTGGAAATTGCGTTTGCACGTTGCTTGAACTTTGAGATGTACAATTGTCGATTTTTATGCATTTACTCGAATGTTCTTTTCGGTTTATATCGCGATGTGTGTGTGTGTGTGTGTGCCCTACCGGTTTCCCCTTGCACTATGTAGTAAGCATTAGTATATATCGTGCAAACAAAGTGCTTTAAATGGAGTACTTCTAAGCTAACTCAGCGGAGTTACATCATCCTTTCACCAACCACGACCAGACTCAGTCCCAGTTATACACATACATTAAGTAGTCTACAATAGTCTAACATTATCTCTCCACATGCAACTTTGGGGTTTAGAAGTACACTAGACATAACAGGAGTATTTGCGAAGAGCTAAGACTGAATCGCGCACTAATAATAGCACAAGATGGAGGAATAGCACACGATGGAGGAATAGCACAAAAAAACGGACAAAGCAGTAGACACGACATATTATATTTGTTCTGCACCGCCAGCCGTCGAGTACAATTACAAAACATAGTCTAGAGCTTTTGCGTATAATAATTATGTAAGGGTCAGTTTCTTGCAATTAGAAAATAATGTAGTAGCATCACGCACAAAATTGGAACAATCAACGTCACCTGGAAAAAGAGTTTCGTTTTTGGGGTAATTAGATATACATATCTTAGAAATGTGCTAACCATTCAGGCTACGTCTCTTAAATGGTTGGTGTGTTTTGCCACATTGTATTGCAAAGTTCACTGTCTGTTGCCATGTTACTTAGTGTGTGTTTTGTTCACTGCTTTGTCCCATGATATGTTTGATGTGTTTTATTACGTTGTACTGCTCATTTCACTGTCTGCTGCCATAAGAGGTTTTCTGTAATGCTTTGCCACACAACAATGGCGTGATATTCTTCATTATAGTTGGAAATGCATATGTTTAGTACCAATTATAGATGCATAGGCCAAAACGTAACTTTTGCTTTATTTGAACTTCTTTGTTTGACAAATATCTGGCTGGATCGATTCGAGATCTAGCACGCATTAGTGATCGTCTAAAGACATCATCTAGCGACACTATGTCGCCCGACAAATCGGGGCAAATAATATTCTTCATAGACAGGGAGACCAGTGAACGCCTCTGAAATTTAACAACTAATTTACTTAATTATAGTTGGTACTGAAGGAAGCATATTGTACACCAGTGGTATACACTTACTTTATAACGACATAAATATAAGGACGTTATCATGTTTACATTGAAGAGACAATAAATGTTCCGTTTTGCTTGTTGCTTACCGACCGACAGACCCGACTACTCACAACTACCCGCCCACTCACCCACTCACTCACCGACCGACTGATTGAAAGGCCTACCCACCAACCGACGGACCCACCCACCGACCCACCGAACGACTGATTGGAAGTTAAAATGAAATAATTAATACGCTGTGGTATCAAAATAAGCAAAAACATGTCTGCACACAATAAGTTCGCCGAATTGCAAAAACGGGTTTGGCCACTTATCAGTGTTTCAAAGACTACGAGTTCGGATCTCTTAAAAAAAATTATGCGGCAGAAGGCGCTACACAATGACTTATGTAAAATTTTAGTGAGCCACACACTTCTATGACCTTTCAATAACTGACGCTCTTTGTGCATATTTACATAACATGTCATAACGGATGTCGTTGTTTTGAAGTCGTAACTTCACGTATCGAACGCTGTCAGCTGAACAGTTAAAGAGTAGACAGTGAGATAAATAAGAATGTTATTTTACTGTTTACTGTAGTTTTATTGTTGCCTATGAACATTGCCCTAGGGGTGATGTTGTCCTAGGGGACATTGATGTAGGTTGATATTATCGTAGGGGGTTAATATCATAGGGGATATTGCACTAGAGGGTATATTGTCCTAGGGGTATATTATCCTAGGGAGAATTGGCCTAGGGGGATATTGTACTAGGGGGACATTGTCATAAGGGGGCAGGGTTGAAAAAAATCATGATTTTTATTTAAAAAATAAAAAATCGGATTTTTTTTTATTTAAATAGGATTTATTTGATTTATTTGATTTTTGTTATTTATTTGATTGTTTTGAAATCTGGTATATAGATATTAATATAGATGTTTAAATTTGTAAACTCTTTCAAACATGTTCTATTAAAATCGATTTGGGTTCTTGTCTTAACAGAGGGTACATGATTTTTGCTTATATAAAGACATTAGACAATGTCCACAAGGCCTCACCCCCTGTAGTTGCATAATCTGTCTTGGAAAGGAAAGCATGTTGTGGGTCTGTGGCTGTAGCAGTGGTAATTAGTGTTTGCTGAGAGGGTGGATTAGCACCTGTCCAGGGATCTGTGTATTCTAAGGGTCTCTAACCCGAATACAAACTGGTACACTATTAAACAACTGAGTCAACATACTGAATTGCTAACAAGTAGCACAAGCTATAAGTGGACTTTAACTCAGGGCTTCTGTGTTGGAAAGATACTTCCTCTGGAAGACAAGTTTGTGTGGCTTCACTACATTCAGAAAGGGAATAGCTCAAACATACACAATGTAATAAAATATTTTACTATCTGGCTATCTGGAGACAATACAGCTACACAAGTGTGCGCACTTTGTGTTTTGTATTAAAAAATATACAAAACTTTGTTGATCTCGATGCTTGTAAACAATTATTTGTCTTAAATTCATATAAATCAGCGATTAAAAAACCCGGAAGTAAAAAAAATCATAAATCAATGATTTGTTTTATTTTTTGGAGTGATTTAAATCATGATTTTGCCCTAGGGGACACAGTCATGGCGAATACTATCCCAGAGGTTATAGTCTAGGAGAATTTTATCCGGAGGGATTATGACCTATCATCATGGTAATCAGGGTTTGTGTGGAGCGCAATACCTCGGCTGTAACAGCGCCGGACGACGAACCGAGAGGACCGGGGTCAGATTCCAACATGCCGCTGTGTCAACCATTGGGAAACTTGTTCTCCGCACGTTGTCCTTGTCTTGTGGAAGAGACAATCAATGTCTTTAGTTCCTTCTGATTGGTGTCTACCGATCGACCGACCGACCCACCCACCCTACAACCCACCCACCCACTCTACAACCCACCCACCCACCCTTCCACCGACCGACCGACCGACCGACCGACCGACCGACCGACCGACCGACCGACCGACCGACCGACCGACCGACCGACCGACCGACCGACCGACCGACCGACCGACCGACCGACCGACCGACCGACCGACCGACCGACCGACCGACCGACCGACCGACCGACCGACCGACCGACCGACCGACCGACCGACCGACCGACCGACCGACCGACCGACCGACCGACCGACCGACCGACCATCCGACCGACCGACCGACCGACCGACCGACCGACCGACCGACCGACCGACCGACCGACCGACCGACCGACCGACCGACCGACCGACCGACCGACCGACCGACCGACCGACCGACCGACCGACCGACCGACTGAAAAAGGTGTATTCTGTAGATGGCGTGATCGACTGACTTGTCTACAATATTACTGAGTCACACGCGTCAAGTGTGATAAATTATCTTCTCTTCGCTGGCCTTTCAATAACTGGCGCTTTTTGTACAAATTTACATAATTTGTCCTGACAGATGTCGTTCTTTTGAAGACGTAACTTCACCTATCCAACGGGGTTTTTTTTCATTTATATGTTTCGTATACATTATTACGAGTTGTAGAGGATAAGCGACGGGACTTGTGAAGGGACATATGCCAGGTCGCACAATGAAACAACGACAATTAAGACATGTAATATGGTTGAGATATTGTCAAAGCAGTCAGTTTAACATTTCGCGTCCTCGGGTAAAAGTTGACACATTAATTATGTAATGTTGGAACACCACGCCACATTCACTTTGCACGGTGTCACTTGTTCGTCTACTACTGCTGGTACTACTGATAAAGGAGGGCAACTACCAAATATAGCAGGGGCTGTGAAACAGCGTGGTCGCAAGCAAAGGGACAGACTGGTTTAAGAAGGATATGGGGAAGGCGGAGAAGGAAGATAACTGTATGGAAAAGGTTGTCGATCGGGATCAGTTGACATTGCAATAGCCGAAGCAATGCAGCAGTACAATAACCATTCAGCCTCAACCGTCTAGCAGGAACTACGTGAAAGTACGGTTTCTGTATTGACATTCGTGTATTTGGTTAGTGATTACACGTCAACTGTGTGACACTACATTACGAGTTCAGTGCTACGCAAGCACCTATAGGAAGATGGAATATTATTTTGTGTCGTTTTTAGTGTTGTTTGCATGGGTTTTTGATGTGCCTTTTGTGTCATTACAATCATTTATACACTACATCCATATACTGTTTTAGACCCACCCCTCTATAGAGTCAGTTTCGTACACACTGCCTGCTCGGCGCCTGTCACGCGCCTTACATGGAAGCGGGAGTTATTATGGGTCAGATGCATAGAACGCCACCCCCTTGTTAGCACAGGTTACTGCATTTATCTCCTATGTGTGATATGTTATTCCTCTTGGCATATACACCATCTCTTCCGAAACACACAAGCATAGAAGGGCGAATAAAACTCCCCAATCTTGGGAACGGCCTTACGTGACATCGAACTACAATACTCTTGATCGACAGGCGGGTGCTCCAAACACTAAACCACCGCTCCTCCACATGTATACCCTAGTATTACACTACTCCAAACACTAAACCACCGCTCCTCCACATGTATACCCTAGTATCCCATTACGTAGTATTTCCAACATCACTTGTCTTTTCGCGTGGCAAGTCATTGACGTTTTATCACCCGTATGAAACATCGTTTAAATATTGTGATCTACATTTGAAGTAATATATTTCACTTGATCAAGTCATGATGAAGAAAAAATCAATGGAAAATGAGTAAGCTGATAATTGACAAAGCAACGTATGAGAAACTAAAGAAGGATCCGACAAGAAAGTAAAAGGAATAATTAATCAGTGTTAAACGCACTGGAGAAGAAGGGAAAGATCACACAAAACCAATATTGGTATTTATACCCAACCCTAGAATAAAGTACCATGGGTATATGGCTCTCCGAAGATCCACAAAGCAGGTGCCCCACCCAGACCTATCCACCGACCCACCGACCCACCCACCGACCCACCGACCGACTGATTGCAAGGCAAATTCACTACAGAAAAGGAATGTGCGAGCATCTGGAATAATTTGTGTTATCTTTGTAGAACAAATGCTGACAAGTATCTGGCAAAATTTATCCTGTCATATGTTGCCAACCATTGCATCATTTCTAGCAAACACTGAATGTGCAAGTTCCAACCAGCCTCTCTGGTGGACCGAATAAACTCCAACAGAATATCTACAATATCAATGTATGATGACCAGAACGTTCCATTTGGCCGAAGTGATGAGGAAAACTCTGTGAAACGCTGCTTTACCACTGTGAAGATTCCATACGTCTATAATACGTGCATTCATTTTGGATGTGGATGATGTGTCGCTTGATCAATAGCTCTTGCCAGAGATACCACGTCTGGAGGTGGTTCTTGTCCTGTGTTCCACTGCACAAAAATAGCCAAACGAAGTCGATCAATGGTTTTTGTCGCCCTGTGTAGGCGATTACTTATCCACTCCTAAAAAAATAGTGTTTTTCTAATAGAACGAACACCTACAATTTTGGATAATGTTTGGAAGTTATTAGCCGCATTGGTCTGTTGTACTGGAACCACAAGTAAGGTTTTCCGCCCAGGTGGCGAGCATGTGTCCGACATCGTAAAAATCCGTTTCTGAACTTAGTATTTAACTTAAGCCACATTTTTCTTCCGTTTCTTTCCCGGTAGTTCGAAGGCAATAATCAACAATTTATTTATAGAACAAATTTGGATAATTGTCTAAATAAACTGGTTTGTTAAATTATTGAAATTTTAGCATGTGTGTATCATGACTTTCGTTCCCTACAAATAATGTGGGGACAATTTAATGTTTTATTTTATATTGGCTTTCCAGGATCTCATTCATCCTTGTCTTTAATATATCATGATAAGTGCTCAGTCGAAATGGAGCAGTAACAACAAAACTGTGTTCAGAAGGATGTCATTAATTGTAACTCTTCATCAAGATGTATCACCCAGTAGCCTGCTTTTGTCTCTAAACATGCTGAAAACTGTGACATTTGCTAACTCTGAGTTCAATTCTTCAACCGTCGGGATCTTGGGCGGACATCTCCTCAAACCGTCATTTATTCTCTTTGGGTCCAGACGCACCTTCTTGGTAGTTGGTAGTGAAAGATAGATTTGAACACCAGTTTTTGTGTTCATCGAATTTACGTATCACATGTTGTGAAACCCAGCTGTCAAATTGTCGCTTCAGCTAGTCTTTATTGTGCACGCTGCACTTTTGTGGGGCATCAGTTTGTGGTGCAACTTCGCAGTTCCAGCGAAGTTTCTGAATTTGTCAAACTGCTGTGGATACATCGATTTCATATCGGTGATATTTCGTATCTGGGCTGGCCTGACCTTCGGTTTGCCCTGGTTGATTGTTTTGTTGTGAGCGTTAACGTTTGTATTCGCACGTTTGCCATACATGTGTCTGAATGTGCGTAGAGGCAGAGTGTTTCCAATGACTCCTTTGTTATTTTTTATATCAATGTGTAATTGCCGTGAGGTAAGCCAGGAGGAGGTACATGGAGGACAACCTTGCGTCTTCTCGTGTGTGTCGTTGGTCGGGAGAGTGTAAATAGTTATCACTCAAAGTCACCTCTCTAAATTCATGCTGGTATACGTGATCATGTTCATGTTCACCTTCGATTTCATCTACTTTCTAAGAAATCGGGATCGATTGCCTCTTTTTTCGTGTGTATTTCTGCAACGCTGCGGCCAGTCAGGTTTTTGATCTGGGTTCCCTGGTCTTACATCACTTTGCACAGTTCCCACCTGATCGCATGAACGATATTCTTCACTGTAAGCTGGATATTGGCGTGGTTTGTGTTTCGAACCACATGTTTTGCACCGCTGGTTGTTTACCGTGATCCTCTGCGCGCCCGCTAATCATCTATTGTAGCTTTTGATTTCCTGCAGAAAGAGCTTGATGCTTCCGCCTTCCTTTCAGTACGTCGGTAATGTTATATCCCTAGTGCTTTCCCAGCACACCCTTACAGAAGTCTTCGTGCGGGATGGTAGTGGTTATTAACTGTAGTACTCGCCGAGCTCAATATGAGCGGGCGTGGATCTTATGCAGGCAGCAATAAAGGATTTCCTGCTTTGGGTTAAGCTGTTTGTCCCATTGGAGGCTGGGTGTGTTTTGTCAAACTTTAGTGCTTAGTTCATTGTCTGCTGCCATGGGCGGTTGTGTGTGTTTCTTCACGCTCCTGTACTAAGTTCACTGTTTTTCATGCCATGGGAGTGAGTTGCGTGATTTGTCGCGATCTAGTTTTCAGTTCCCCGTTTTGTCTTTATTTGGTACGTTTTTTCACAGCGTAGTGCTTGGTTCAGTGTCTGCTGCAATGGTAGCTTGGGTACGTTTTTTCACGCTGTAGTGATAAGTTCACTGTTTTATTCATTGGTATGTTCCCTCACTCATACTGCACTACTTAGTTCACTGACTTACCCCATGGGAGGTTTCTTGTGTTATGTCGCGCTCTAGTGTTAACTGAACTTTTTTATCCAGCGGTTTGCTCGTTGTAGTTGTTCATAATGTAGTGTATATTTCACTGTCTACTGCCATGATAAGTATTGTGTGTTTTGATACCATGTAGTGCTTACTTCACTGGTTTAACCTATGCTGTCTTTGGGACGTTTTGTATCACTTTAGTGCTTAGTTCACTGACTGCTGCCTTTGGAGTTGTTTATATGTTTTGACACGTTCTAATATGCAGTTCGCTATATTATCCCGTGATACAATTGGTGTGTTTATAACAATGCATTGCTACGTTCACTATGTGTGATTTGTCACGCTGTATTGCCCAGTTCAATGCTATATCCCGTGGTTTGTCTGATGTGATTTCCATAGTGTAATGCTTAGTTCACTGTCTGTTGCAAAGGGAGGTTATGTGTATTTTGTTACAATGTAGTGGTCCGTTCACAGTTTTAACCCATGGTGTGTTTGCTTTGGTTTGTCACAATGTAGACATAAGTTCACTTGCTGTTACCCTGGGAAATTTTGTGCGTTTTGTCACTCTGCAATTTTAAGTTCAACGTTTTATCCCATGGTATATGTTGTGTACATTGTCACACTGTATTGCTCACTTCTCTATTTTATCTCGTTGTATGTGTGATATATTTTGTCACACTGTAGTGATACCCCATAACATTTAGTTCACTGCCTGCTGCCAATGTGTGTTTGGTGGTTTTTTTCATACTGTGGTATTATTTCACTGTCTGCTGTCAAGGAAGGTTTTGTATGTTTTATAAAGCTGTATAATTAATTTTACTGTTTTATCCTATGATATGTTTGGTGTGGTTTGTCACATTGTAGTGCTTTGTTCATTGTGTGGTTTCATGGGAAGTTTTAATTATGCCTTTTTCGCACTGTCATCTCTTGGTAGGTTTCTTTGTGCTAATACACTGTAGTTCTCAGTACACCGTTTCTTTGCCATACCCTTACATAATTCTTCGTGCTGGGTGGTGATGATAATTAACTGTAGTTCTCGCCCAGCTGCATGTCGCACTTGACATCTAGTGCCCTTGTTCTAAAAACAAATTGGTCGAAAAATGTTTTAACAACTAACTTGCTTGGACGAGACACATGCAACTTTAGGGTTAAGAAGTACACTAGACATAAGAGGAGGAGTTGCTTGGACGAGACACATGCAACTTTAAGGTTAAGAAGTACACTAGACATAAGAGGAGGAGTTGCTTGGACGAGACACATGCAACTTTAGGGTTAAGAAGTACACTAGACATAACATGAGGAGTTGCGACAATCCTTGGCTTGGTACTTCGTGTTGTCTCCTCGGGCTGTGCATGTCATACGATTTATTTGTTATTCCTGAAACATGCGCTGTAGACGGCATTTCGACATTGTTTAAATACGTGCTGTTGAAATAACGGCCGTACGATTTACTCAGCAGCGGATCCAGGGGGTCTTAGAGGTCTCAAGACCCCCCTGTGTCCATGGCAAATATTTCGATAAAAGAACACGAAGGGGATACCTGGAGTAGTCCGCTCCCGTGGCATGTCCGCCCTCCCGGGACTAGTCTGCCCTCGTGGCAAGTCCGCCCCCCGGGGCCAGTCCGATAACCGTTCTTTCCGCGCCGTTGCAGAATTCAGTAATTTCGGTCACACGATGAAGTCACAGGATCATCAAACAGCATGCAATGCAGTGTTCAAATGACCACTGACTCTTGGTGGACCACGAACATAAATCTTCTTAAAAATCTTATTTTTAGGCACCACAAAGCCTTTATTTGTGAGAAAAAAACTTGCTTGCTACCATAGTGACATGTAGTTATTTTACCAACTTAAATTGTATGCACTTGTTATAAGTCGCTAATAAGAGCGTCTGCTAAATGAATAAATTTAAAAGCCGTTGTTACTGGAGTACTGCGCTTGCAGATACAGTGCTCTGTAATTCTGAAAAGTAAAATGCCAAGTTAAAAAGTTCTTCAATGAGATATTCATTGGTGGCATTACTGCAGACTCCCAACAGAAAAGAAAACACACACTCATCAATAATATGAGTGGATTTATTTAAGATGTTTTAACTTAATGACAATAGAGTGAGCTGAATGAATCAGCTAAACTACCAATAATGTCGAATCCTGCAAAAATCGTCAAGTTCTGCGAACACCGTCGAGTTCTTGCTGCGATATCGAACAATTTCTGCGAAAACTGTCGAGGTCTGCAAAAACCGTCGAATTTTTGTACAGAACCAGAGTAGCAACATGTGCAACAGCGGAAGGGTTATTACACCGATAAAACGATAAGATGTGTGGCCCCCCAAGGTAACTTTTTTTGCTGGCTGGAAAGTTGTGAACTAGAAAATTGATTTTGGTGACTGAAAGTAATTTTTTTTATATTTTGTTTCGATAAATGTTCAGTATTTATAAATGGCATTGGTTAGACATTTAGAGTACTATGTAAGGTCCTTATATCAGAGCTGTTGTTTGGATTTTGCGTTGTTGCTCTGTCCAGTGTCAGTGGTATTTAGTTGCCGCCCACAAATATTTATCTTCGTTGAGGCACGTCCGTCTATGTGCTACGGGGCAAGTTCGTCCGTAGGATATCTGATGTAAAATGCTCATGATCACTTGTGAACATAAACACACTAACATGCACTCTAACAAATGCTTCCAATTGTCCAGTTTAGTGTTATTTCTAGTAAACAAAAAGTACCGAAACCAGATTTTATTTCACCATTTTCTAGCCGATGCAGTGCCAAGCGTTTTTTTTTTGTTTGCGATGCTTGGCTATGTCTACTAAGAGTCAGATTTGGATATTAGCTTGTAACAGTTTTGACATTTTGTGACAGCACACATTTGGACAAGATATGTTCGTTAAATGTAAAGCCGAAATTGATCCCCTAGGTCTAAATATACAATCTCAAGACCTATTAGGGTGTCCATGGGGACGGACAATCCCAGTCTCCCTAATATAGGTCTATATCGGAATAAGTGTCAGTGTAAAGACAGAAGTATTTTAGCAGCTGGCTGATATTAACACTCATGTAAGTAAAAGGACACATTGTCACACTTACTGCAGTTGCCCGACACAGTGACTGCCGCACATCACTCTCTTGTTGACACACTTGTAGTAGTAAGGTATCGGCTTCGACAGATACGAGTAGTAGAAGTTAGAACGACGATTTATGCAACAATCGTAGTTGTAACCACTAAAACACACATTGTTGTCCAATACAACGAGAATAGTAATAAGAACTTTGGATTTTAAATAATTCATCAAGATTGCCATTCCAAACTACAAGTTCCAGATGGCCAATGAGCAAGGAAGCCATTGGTTCATCGAACGTTATCTATGTTTCGTCCTACTACATAGACCAACACAGGTACACTAGAGCATCAGTACAAACGCACGTATATATATATATATATATATATATATATATATATATATATATATATATATATATATATATATATATATATATATATATATATATATATATATATATATATATATATGTTCATCGAACTTACGTATCACGTTTTGTGGCATCATGCTGTCAAATTCCCTTTTCAGCTTGTGTTTGATTAGCGCGCTGCATTTTCGTGGGGCACCCGCATAAAAGTGCAACTTCGCAGTTCCAGCGAAGTGTCCGAATGTGTCAAACTGCTGTGGATACATCACTTCAGACCGCTTATATTTCGCATCTGGGCTGTCAAGACCTTCTGTTTGCCATTCCTGCTTGTACTGATGTCAGCGTTATCAACATGCAACGTCAAAAGATATAGTCTTTCATATGTTGGGAGGCTTACGACGACAGGTCCATCTACGTCGACAACGTATAATGTCATTTGGTCCCATACGGAGTATTTGTGACCATATTGGAATATTCCCTTCTTCTTCTATCGTCTGCCCGTTGTACGCTGTTAGTTTGCCACGGTCAAAGGTTGTCAACACCTCTTTTGCATTCGCACGTTTGCCATACATTTGTTTTAACGTTCGTTGAGGCAGTGTGTTCCACATGACTCCAGTGTCAATTTTTAATATCAGTGTGTAAGCCAGGAGGGTGTACATAGAGTACGGTATATGCTTCTTCTCGTAACTTTGGTAGGTCAGGAGTGTGTAAACAGTTCTCCATCTGGTATTCATGATCTGGTTCTAGTTCACCGTCGACGTCATGTACTTCTTCATATTTGTAGCGAACTAAGGATCAATTGACCTTTATTTCTTGTATATTTGTGCGACGCTACGACCTGTCAGGTTTTCGATTTGGGTTCCCATCACTTTGCCTTGTTCCAACCTGGTTGCATGCAAGACATTCATCATTATAAACTGGATACTGGCGCGGTTTGTGTTTCGTACCACATATTTTGCACCGTTGGTTGTTTACACGCGCTATGCCGTGAACCTCTCGCAACCACTAGTCACCTGTTGTAGCTTTTGATTATCTGCAGAACAAGTTTAATGCTTCCGCCTTTCTTTCAGTGCGTCGGTGATGCTATATTCCTAGTGCTTTCCCAGTACATCCTTCCTCAAGTCTTCGTGCGGGTTGGTAGTGATTATTAAATATAGTAATCGCCATGTTGCACTTGAGTCCTAGTGTCCTTGCTCTAACACCAAATCAGTCGAGAGTATCGTCTGTTCTTTGTCGATAACGCGTGAAGTGTAATATGTTCATGCAGAAGTTGATGGATCGTGTTCATTTGGTTCTCGAAGATATTCCACAATTCGTCAGGCTTTCTTTTTGCTATATATATATATATGCAAAGATACATACATCATCTCCAGCTATTTTAGGCTAGTAGCCTTATGTCTGGATGTGACGCTTATTGTGCGGATATAAGTGGGCGTCCCTGCAAAAACGCCAGTGTATGTGTGATATTAAGCAAACGTACATCAACATTACAAAATATTAGTATAAGATGACAAGAACTACATCGTATACACCTTAACTATATATTACTCTCATTGTTCATGATTTTACTCTCCTAGTTTCTGGAACCTCACATCCAATGACGTTTACTGTAAACCGAAAAATAGTTATTGGTGTGTCTGTAAAGTAAATAACACACTGTTCGGCGCCATTACACGGAACGATTAAAGTTTAATTCTAATAGTTTTTCATGCATGCTAAATATATATTTTTGTTCATTCGTTTATTGTTGATGCGGCGAGCAGGCGCCGCTGGCTGTTACAACGCTTGGTGCGGCAGATGTTCGACTCGACGACAAAGGCGTAATTCTACACTGCAGGAACTGGTTATTTATTTAGATACTTTGCACATGTGCCTGCTTGCGTTTTACCCAAACCAGTTAGGAATTCACAACTATTTCACCTGACGTTATTTCTACCACCTTCTCGCGTTGTGAAACTATATGTATTTGTAAATGCAAAAAACTCTCCCTGCATTTAATTACTAGCATACAGAAGCTAAGCTATATTTTACTATGTTTTCACTGGTTTGACGTCGGTTGGGTATTCCAAATGTCATGATATTAATATAATCACTACATTTACTTTGGTAATGTACTGTGAATAGGTGATCCTTTAACGTTGTACGCAGGTGTTTGGTCCGGAAAAGACGTTATCAACACTATTTAAAATATATTCCCATTAAATACATAATAGCGAGGTTTGTGCAACAACGCATTTCCATAATATGTCATGTGCACAATTACGTTGACCCCTCCAAGAAAGCATATGGTTTACCCAATCCAAGGAGACTCTATTGGTTTGGGGCATGACAGCAGCAAACACCCAATCTAGGATTGTCCCAGTTCCCCCAGTTATGCTGAATAGTCTCCTTATTTTTTTGGCCACTTATTTGATGGGTGCTGAAATCGGGTTTCATTAGCACCAGCGGATAAGAAGTGACATTCCTCCTGATACGATGCTATAAGTTGGACGGCCCGTGTACTCCAGTGTTAAGAGTTTAGCAACTTACCGTAAATGTGTGGATAATACATATAAATTTAATAAATGGGTGCCTAGTGGATATGTTCTGGTAGGTGAGAATATGTGATGGCCCTTTTTCAAGAGAATGTCTTGTACTGTTTTGTCGGGCGACGCAGTGTCGCTAAATAATGCGCATCTGAAATACGGTTGCATTTACACCAGTCTAGATGCGGCGTCCTAGATCTTCACTATCCATTTCTGCCAGACTTGTTTATGCAGTGCAGAATGACGCGAAGGCTAATTTCTTTCTTTGCCTGTTTTTACAGGTACATCTTTTTATTCATTCATTTATTTTTCTGGCGGCGAAGAAGCGCCGCTGCCTGTGGCTGTCCCACGTACATCGCTTTATTGGGCAGGTGTTTGATGTTAAGAGACAGGTAGAAGGCCATACGACAAAGGACGCTTCTTGTCACAAACTGTTAATCAAATCTCGGGACAAAAAGTAGCAAGTTATGAAAATGGGCGCTTGGTGCGGCCTGTGTTCGACTCTACGACGTAGGTGCCATTCTGCACTTCATGAACAAGTCTGGCAGAAATGGATAGTGAAGATCTAGGACGCCGGACACATGCATATATATATATATATATATATATATATATATATATATATATATATATATATATATATATATATATATATATATATATATATATATATATATATATATATATATATATATATATATATATCTTTTTCGTTAAGAAATTACATACCTACGGATACGATGTCACAAGCTGCACGGACAGCCCATATTCTCAAGACTTACGAATTTGCACGTGAATAATGCAGTTCAATTCAACTAACTAATGGGTGCCTAGTCCATATGCTCTGGTAGCTGAGAATGTGTAAATTTACTTTTTGAGTTTCTTGCCCCGTTTTTATGATCAATGGCTACAGCGAGCCGAAAGAAAAGTACACACATCACCATTTAAAAAAGTAACCGTCGGACTTCATTACATGCAAACGAAAAAATAAAGAAAACAATTGGCTATTAACTCAACAATGCTAATAATTATTTTATTGTGTGGTGGTTCGAATAAGTTCATTAACCAAATTAAGCACAATGGATAATCAGCATGTATCGATACCATAAGAATGTGAGATGGGACAATGTATCATTGGTATATTATGAGCGCTTGCATTTTATGCTTTCTTCTGCCCTTGTTTGCATATACTGATAAGCAAACGACTACACGTGGGTATACATTACATTTGTTAAGCGTTGTCACCGCGTTTATCTACATACTCTACTAGTAGGCTTCCAAATCCGACACAAAAAAATCAGTCCTGTTATGTGAGAATATCATCCTTAAATTGCGAATAAAACAATATAAGCATTACTATGCTAAACAAATATATTATTAAATTATATTGTACTTCAACCAGATGCTTGGCTCTAAAACCATATAAAGCGGTGAGGCTCTGTAGCGTGTTCCAATTAATCGTTTTCATCGATGATTGATTGGTTTATGGTTCGATCACGAAACATTCCATGTAACTACTTGTTTGCGTACAGGGACTTCGCTATATCTTACAATGTTTTACACTGTTTTGACGTCGGTTGGGTATTCCAAATGTCATGGCATTATGAGAGTTTGAAGATTTGTGATGATCAATGGCTACAGCGAGCTGAATAAAAATAACTCACATAAAAACTTTGAAAAGTAACTGTCTGATTTCGTTTCATGGAAACGGAAAAATAATTATACACATGTTTTTTAACTCGGCAAATACAATTCCAACCGTTTTTCTTTGCGTGGAATTGTGGCTCAATAACGAACAAATGCTGGAAAGTATCTGGCATAATTTATCCTGTCATATGTTGCCAACCATTGCATCATTTCTAGCAAACACTGAATGTGCAAGTTCCAACCAGCCCCTCTGGTGGACCGAATAAATTCCAACAGAAGATATACAATATCAATGTATGATGACCAGAACTTTCCATTTGGTCGAGGTGATGAGCAAAACTCTGTGAAACGCTACAGACGTCTACAGACGTGCATTCAGTTTGGACGTGGATTCTGTGTCACTTGATCGATAGTTCTTGCGAAAGAGACCAAGTCTGGAGGTGGTTCTTGTCCTGTGTTCCACTGCAGAAAAATAGCCAAATGAAGTCGACCAATGGTTTTTGTCGCCCTGTGTGGGCGATTGCTTATACACTCATAATAAATGTCGTTTTTGTATAATGTTTGGAAGTTATTAACCTATAGCTTATATATTTAGAATGGGGGAATGCAACCAACTCTTGTTTTAAGTGTGAAATTTCTTTTGGAAATCAACCCCAGGACTGACCTCTTAATATTTTTATGACGTTACTAGATACCTACATTGTGAATGTTGACATGGTTATTTCGACATATCCAAAGTTGTGTTCACCTTTGTATAAATTGTCATTTTCTTATCAAGGCGATTTCACCAGTACTAATTACGTGGGAAGACGTCAACGTACATCGTACACAGAGACGAGGACAATTGCGAACTTCCTCAGGTGTACGATGACGTCATCTGACGTAATTAATACCGATGAAGTCGCCTTGATAAAAAGACGAAAATCTTTACAGCATTAAAAAGAAGTTTGGATATGCAAATAACTATTTCAACATCAAATCGAACTATCCAGCATTACTTATACAAGGGAACAGCGATTGTTTCGTGTGTACTGAAAAGCGTGCAATAGACAGCTAAAGGGTGGCCATCTTCAGCGTTCCTACAAGATACAAATATGTGCGAGCTGAACGGAATGTGTTACGAAATACACGCCATCTGTTTCATGTCATGCAGCAATCGTATAATGGCCGCCGCCGATCATAAATCATACGCAAGTTCCCCTGCGCTTGACGTCACCCCTCATAATTCACAATTATTTCACCAACGTACACTCCTACTGTGTTTTTTTATCTCACAAATGGTGATGAAATACCGTAAGAGCGTAATTTACTAAAACTTCGTATGTACACACGGCGCACAATATCCCCCTGATCAAAATCTCCATAGAAACAAGTTCCCAATCCAAATGCATATAATAGTTATTAATGTATACTTATCTACATAAATATGTTTTGAAATATGTTTTGAAACTACCTGTTTTTTGTATGCTGGGTATTTGCAGTTCCGACACCCCTTTGTGTATGTATCCGTGAAAACTAACATTATGTCCTAAAAACATGCTGTGACGTATGAAGATGCATGATTGATTCAGACACAGTTGTATAAATACAGAGACATGTACAGCCTACGCCACTACTGGTTTCAGTCGAAGATCTGACGGTCGTTGTCTGCAAGGTATGTACGACTTTTACTATGTTGTTCTTCTAGAAAGGTTGTCGCTTGCTGTAACAACATGTGGCCTATATTTTACACAAAGATATAACGCTGAAAACACATATCGTTCAAACAATTGTTAGGCCTTATTTTAATTTCAAATGTTGCATACAACCACGTAGGACAAGTCATTAGATCGACATCGATAATCCTAAAATATGCAGGAGGAAAATCGCCGCAACACTCGATTCAGAATCATTTCGTGTGCAACTATTTATTTGGTTGCATCGTGGTTAGTTTGACTTTGTGAAGTCGGCGCTCTAAAGACTTCCCGCATCTACCATTAATATGTCGAAGGCGGAGATTGATTTAGACGTACTGGTCCTAGGGCATAACCACTCGTATTGGTTGGCCGCGTTCGTAGTGTCTTCCTATTTATTCGACGACTTGGAAAGATTAAGTCACACATGTACGATACGATGTATGGGTCGAAGGGAAGCGTCCATTAAGCCATTCCAGGAAGCGGCGACCATGTCCCTTAGTTTTGTTTATGACCCCGACGTAGTAATCACCCTTATTGCGGGGTAACAATTTAGACGTGAAGTTTCCCCCTCCCCAAAGGCATTCGGGTCACAACTATGTATCTTTAGCGCAGTAAGAAATGGCGCCATTTTTATTTTGAAACAGGAGCGGCTCGCGTTACGTATGCTAATGGCGCTTTACAAACTTAATGTTGGGGGCACTTTGGTCTGTTGTACTGGAGCCGTCAGTAAGGTTTTCCGCCCATATGGCGTGCAAATATCCTTATTCTGCCCTTGTGTGCTTATACTAATAAAAAAAACGACTACACATGGGTACACATTACATATGTTATGCGTTTTCACCGCGTTTATCTACATACTGTATTAGTAGGCTTCCAAATCCGACAAAAAAAATCAGTCCTGGTATGTGAGAATATCATCCTTAAATTGCAAATAAAACAATATAAGCATTATTATGCTAATAAATATATTACTAAATTATGTTGTACTTCAACCAGATGCTTGGCTCTAAAACCATATCAAGCGGTGAGGCTCCGTAGCGTGTTCCAATTAATCGTTTTCGGCGATGATTGATTGGTTTATAGTTCGATCGCGTAACACTCAATGTAACTATTTGTTTGCGTACAGGGACTTCGCTATATCTTACAATGTTTCACACTGTTTTGACGTCGGTTGGGTATTCCAAAATGTCATGACATTATGAGAGTTTGACGATTGGTGATGATCAATGGCTACAGCGAGCTGAATAAAAAGAACACACTTAAACACTTTGAAAAAGTAACTGACTGATTTCGCTTCATGGAAACGGAAAAAAGGATACACATGGTTTTTAACTCGGTAAGTGCAACAATGCCAATCGTTATTCCTTGCGTGAAATTGTGGCTGAAATGAGCTCAATAACGAACAAATGCTGGCAAGTAACTGGCATAATTTTTCCTGTCATATGTTGCCAACCATTGCATCATTTCTAGCAAACACTGAATATGCAAGTTCCAACGAGCCTCTCTGGTGGACCGAATAAATTCCAACAGAAGATATACAATATCAATGTATGATGACCAGTACTTTCCACTTGGTCGAGGTGATGAGCAAAACTCTGTGAAACGCTGCTTTGCCACTGTGAAGATTACATACGTCTACAGTACGTGAATTATTTTGGGCGTGGATTCTGTGTCACTTGATCTATAACTCTTACCAGAGAGACCACGTCTCGAGGTGGTTCTTGTCCTGTGTTCCAATGCAGAAAAATAGCCAAACGAGGTCGACCAATGGTTTTTGTCGCCCTGTGTGGACGATTACGTATACACTCATAATAAATGTCGTTTTTGGATAATGTGTGGAAGTTATTAGCTTATAGTTCAATTAAAGAGAAAATAAAAAATATATATTTAGAATGGGGAGGATTCAACCAACTATTGTTTTAAGTCTGAAGTTTCTTTTGAAATCAACCCCAGGACTGACCTCTTAATATTTTGATGACGTTACTAGATACCTAAATAGTGAATGTTGACATGGTTATTTCGACATATCCAAAGTTGTGTTCACCTTTGTATAAATTGTCATGTTCTTACCGAGGCGATTTCACCAGTACTAATTACGTGGGATGACGTCATCGTACATTGTACACAGAGACGAGGGCAATCACGAACTTCCTCAGGTGTACGATGACGTCATCTGACGTAATTAATATCGATGAAGTTGCCTTGATAAAAATACGACAATCTTTACAACATTAAAAAGAAGTCATGTCAAGTAACCATTTCAACATCAAATCGAACTATCCAGCATTACTTATGCAACGGAACAGCGATTGTTTCGTGTGTACTGAGAAGCGTGCAATAGACAGCTAAAGGGTGGCCGTCTTCAGCGTTGCTACAAGATACAAATATGTGCTAACTGAACGGAATGTGTTACGAAATACACGCCACCTGTTTCATGTCATGTAGCAAACGTATAATGGCCGCCGCCGATCATAGATCATATGCAAGTCCCCCTGCGCTTGACGTCACCCCTCATAATTCACAATTATTTCACCAACGTACACTCCTACTGTGTTTTTTTTATCTCACAAATGTTGATGAAATACCGTATGACCGTAATTTACTAAAACTTCTTATGTACACTCGGCGCTCAATATCCCCCTGATCAAAATCTCCATAGAAACAAGTTCCCAATCCAAATGCATATAATAGTTATTAATGTATAACTATCTACATCAATATGTTTTGAAATATGTTTTGAAACTAAATTTTGTTTGTATGTTTATTATATGCAGTTCCGACACCCTTTGTGTATCTATCCGTGAAAACTAACATTACGTCCTAAAACATGCTGTGACGTATGAAGATGCATGATTGATTCATACACAATTGTATAAATACAGAGACTTTTTACAGTCTACGCTACCACTGGCTTCAGTCGAATATCTGACGGTCGTTGTCTGCAAGGTATGTCAGACTTTTACTTAGTTTTTTTTCTTCTAGATGGGTTGTCGCTTGCTGTAACCACATGTGACCATTATTTTACACAAATATATAACACTGACAACACATATCATTCAAAAAATCGTTAGGCCTTTTTCCAGATGTTGCATACAACCACGTAGGACAACTTTAGACGTACTGGTCATAGGGCATAACCACGCGTATTGGTTGTCCGCGTTCGTAGTGTCTTCCTATTTATTCGAAGACTTGGAAAGATTAAGTCACAAATATACGATACGATGTATGGATCGAAGGGAAGCGTCCATTAAGCCATACCGGGAAGCGGCGACCATGTCCTTTAGTTTTGTTTGTGACCCCGACGTAGTAATTACTCTTACTGAAGGGTAACCATTTATATGTGAAGTTTCCCCCTCTCCCAGTCGGGTCATAACTATGCATCTTGAGCGTCGTAAGAAATGGCGCCATTTTTATTTTGAAACAGGATATATCTTGAGCGTCCTAAAAAATGGCGCCATTTTTATTTTGAAACAGGAGCGGCTCGCGTTGCGCATGCTAATGCCGCGTTACAAACTTACTGTTGGGGGCGCATTGGTCTGTTGTACTGGAGCCATAAGTTAGGTTTTCCGACCAGGTGGCGTGCATTATGTCCGACATCGTAAAAATCCGTTTCTGAACTGAGTTTTTAACTTAAGCCACATGTTTGTTCTGTTTCTTCCCCGCTAGTTCGAAGGCAATAAGTCAACAATTTATTTATATAACAAATTAGGATAATTGTCTAAACAAACTGATTTGTTAATTTTTTAACACTTTAGCATGTGTGTATCATGATTTTCGTTCCCTACAAATAATGTGAGGACAATTTGATGTTTTATTTTATATTGGCCTTCCAAGATGTCATCCATCCTTGTCTTGAAGATATCATGATAAGTGCTCAGTCGAAATGGAATTCGTTGCCAGCAGAAAAAAAAAATGTGTTCAGAAGGTTGTCATTAATTGTAACTCTTCATCAAGATGTATCACCCAGTAGCCTGCTTTTTTCTCTAAACATGCTGAATACTGTGGCATTTGCTAACTCTGAGTTAAATTCTTCAACCGTCGGGATCTTGCGCGGACATCTTTTCAGGCCGTCATTTAGTCCTGTTGGGTCCAGACACATGTGGGTGGATGCTTCCTTCTTGGTAGTTGGTAGTGAACGACAGACTTGAAAATCAGTTTGTATGTTTACCGAACTTACGTATCAACTGTTGTGACACCATACTATCAAATTGTCGCTTCAGCTAGTCTTTGGTGTGCACGCTGCACTTTCGTGGGGCATCAGTGTGTGGTGCAACTTCGCAGTTCCAGCGAAGTTTCTGAATTTGTCAAACTGTTGTGGATACATCGATTTTATATCGGTGATATGTCGTATCTGGGCTGGCCTGACCTTCGGTTTGCCCTGTTTGGTTGTTTTTTAATTATGAGCGTTATCAACAAGGAATTATCGTCCTATCTCTAATCTCAGTTTACTGTCAAAAATATTGGAAAAAGTAGTTGCTAATCGCCTTCATGAACATATTTACAACCATCACTTATCAAATGATCTACAGTCTGCATATAAACGATTCCATTCTACCGAAACAGCTTTTCTCAAGATACACAATGATATAGTTGATAACATGGACAATGGCAAAGTCACAGCGCTCACTTTACTTGATCTCTCAGCTGCTTTCGATACAATTGATCATTCAATCCTTTTACAACGCCTCCATAGATATTTTGGAATTTCTGGCCCAGCTCTTCGGTGGTTCAAATCATTTTTATCAGACAGATATCAAAGTATTAACATATCTGGCACATTATCTAGCCCACAACATCTACCATTTGGAGTGCCACAAGGATCCGTCCTTGGCCCTGTTCTGTTCAGCTTATATACTACATCGCTCAGCCAAGTTATTGCTAATCGTAATCTCAGTCATCACCTTTATGCTGATGACACACAGGTTTACATATCACTTTCACAATCAAATGTACAAGAATCTCTTTCGACTTTTAGTGATTGCCTTACTGATATCTTGTCGTTGATGGAATCAAGTAAGCTAAAGCTTAATCCAGATAAAACAGACCTTATTATTAATGGCACTAAACAACAACGAAATAAAGTCATCAACCATTTTCCTGTTAAACTGCTTGGCAGTGATACATTCCCATCAGATACTGTTCGTAATCTAGGTGTTATCTTTGACAGTGACTTCAACTTTCGCCAGCATATCTCTCAAGTATGTAAATCCTGTTTCTATCATATTCGTGATCTTCGTCGAATTCGGCGTCACATATCTATATATACTGCTAAAACAATATCAACGGCACTAATTAGCAGCCGTATTGACTATTGCAATTCACTACTAAACAACATTGCTAAAAGAGACTTGGCTAAACTCCAACGAGTACAAAATTGTCTGGCACGTGTGGTTCTCAGGGCGCCTCGGTTTTCACCGTCACTACCACTACTTAAACAGTTACACTGGCTTCCAGTTTCTTATCGAATTAATTTTAAGCTGTCCACTCTTGCATATCGTGCTCTATCTACACAACAACCATTCTACTTGGCTAGTCTCCTGCATCTTTCAAATATCCCTAGGCAGCTAAGATCATCAGTTTCACAACAACTTATTGTACCTAAAACTAAACTTAACTTGGGTAAACGTGCTTTCTCTATCGCTGCGCCTAGGGTCTGGAATGAACTCCCTATCGCTTTGAAAACATCCGAAACTATTGCTATTTTCCGAAAAAAACTCAAGACATATCTATTCCAAATTGCATTCCCACCATAAATGTTCGGCTGTCCCTCGTTCTGATACTGACTTTTGCGCGTCCTTGTTTACGATTACGCCTACTGATTCTGTTTTGTTGCGCCTCTGAGCTCAGGTTCCTGAGGATATAGGCGCCATAGAAGTCAATTTTTTTTAATCTTTCACATCATTTTGGGAGGCCTACGACGACAGGTTCATCTGCGTCATCAACGTATAATGTCGTTTGATCCCATACGGAGTACTTGTGTCGGAACCATACCGGAGTATTCTTTTTCATATATCTTCTGCCCGTTGTACGCTGTTAATTTGCCATGGTCTAAGGTTGTCAACAGCTCGTTTGTATTCGCACGTTTTCCTTACATGTGTCTGAATGTATGTAGAGGCTGAGTGTTTCCAATGCCTCCTGTGTCAATTTTTAATATCAATGTGTAATTGTCTTGGAGGACAACATATGCATCTTCTAGTGCATTTCGTTGGTTTGGAGTGTGTAAATAGTTCTCAATCACGGTCACCTCGCTAAATTCATGCTGATTTTCGTGATCAGTTTTATGTTCAACTTCGATTTCATCTACTTTCTCGGAAATCGGGATTGATTGCTCCATCGCTCGTGTGCATTTCTGCGACGCTGCTGCCTGTCAGGATTTCGATCCGGGTTCTTGGTCTTATAGCACTTTGTACCCTCGTGCTCCGCATGCACGACATTTATCATTGTAAGCTGGATACTGGCGTGGTTTGTGTTTCGTACCACATATTTTGCACCGCTATTTGCTTACACGCGCTATACCGCGATCCTCTGCGCACCCGCTAGTCATCTGTTATAATTATTGATTTCCTACGTAAAGAGCTTGATGCTTCCGCCTTTCTTTCAGTACGACGGTCATGCTATATCACTATTGCTTTCCCAGCACATGTGCACTCTTACAGAAGTCTTCGTGCGAGGTGGTGATGATAATTAACTGTAATACTCGCCGAATTCCATGTCGTACTTGAGACCTAGTGCCCTTGCTCTAACAACAAATTGGTCGAGAGTCTTGTCTATTTTTGTCGCATAAAGTGAAATCTGTTGATGCTGAAGTTGACGCTTGTGATCATTTGGTTCTCGAAGATTTTCCACAGTTCGTAAGGCAATCCCTCGTCGCCAATACCTCTGCATATCGTGCGAGCTTGGACATCGTCACCTTCAATATTTTTTCTGCAAAATAGAGGATTATTTTCTGCTTGAATTGAATGAATTTGCTAAATAGATCGTCTCTCGAACAGTCCATTATCGGGAAACGGGAAGACATCGTGTGACAATTTCCGCCTACTGGTTAAGCCACCTAGCGATCAAATTGTGGTCCAGAGGAAATTGCGTTTCTACATTGCTTGATCTTTGAGTTGTACAATTGTTGATTTTAGTGTATTTACTCGAATGTTCTTTTCTGCTCATACCGCGATGCGTGTGTGCCCTACCGGTTTCCGCTTGCACCATATAGTAATGTATCGTAAACATTGATATATGTCATGCAAACAACGTGTTTTGATTGGAGTACTTCTACGCTAACTCTCCCTTTCCCAAACAACGTCCAGACTCAGTCCCAATTATACACAAACATTAAATAGTTTACAATATTCTATCAGTGCCCATCCAATAAGTGGGTCGAAAAATGTTTTAACAACTAACTTGCTTGGACGATACACATGCAACTTTGCACTAGACATAACAGGAGTATTTGCGACAATCATTGGCTTGGTACTTCGTGTTGTCTCCTGGGGCTGTGCATGCCATACGATTTATGTATTACTCCTGAAACATGCGCTGTAGAAGACATCTCACCATTGTTTAAATAACGGCCGTACGATTTACTCAGCAGCGGATCCAAGGGGTCTTAGAGGTCTCAAGATCCCCCTATACCAGGGGTCTTAGACCACCTGTGTAGGTGGCAAATATTAAGATAAAAGAACACGAAGGGGAGACTGGGACTAGATCGCCCCCGTGGCAAGCCCGCTAACCGACTGCAGATACCCAATAGAAAACCAAATACATACTCATCAATGATATAAATGGATTGATTTAAGATGTTTTTAACAGAGATTAACTGAATGACAATAGAGTGAGCTGATTGAATCAGCCAAACTACCAACATGATGATGTCGATTCCAGCAAAAACTGTCAAGTTCTGCGAAAACCGTCGAGTTCTTACTGCGAAATCGAACAAGTCCTGCGAAAACTGTCGAGTTCTGCGAAAACCGTCGAGTTTTAGCACAGACGAACCAGGGTAGCCTGACACGCAGCAACAGGTGCAGCAGCAGAAGGGTCATTACATCGGTAAAACGATAAAATGTGTGCACCTCAAGCTTACATTTTTCTTTCTTATGGGAGATCCCTCATGCCTTATAGCAGGACCCTCCCAGATCCCCTTCATTTTGAAAACTGGTGCAGCGGGAAATGACGTGCACGAGTTGCTGGCTGGAAAGTTGTGAACTAGAAAACTGATTTTGGGGGTAATTTTTTTATTTTGTTTCGCTCAAATTTCAGTATTTATAAGTGACATTGGTTAGACATTTAGAGTGCTAAGTAAAGCCCTTATATCAGTGCTGTTGTTTTGATCTTGAGGTGTTGCTCTGTCCACCAAATATGTCTATGTGTTGGGGCACGTCCGCCTATATGCTACGGGACAAGTTCGTCCCGAGGATATTTGCTGTAAAGTGCTCAGGATCACTTGTGAACATAAACACACTAACATGCACTCTAATAAAGGCTTCCAATTGTTCAGTTATGTTATTTTCTAGTAAAAAAAAGGCCGAAACCAGATTTTATTTCACCATTTTCTAGCCGATGCAGTGCCAAACGTTATTTGGCACTGCATTTGTGAGGATTATAAGTTTCTAACAAATGTATTTCACCAACTTGATGCTTTTTGGCAAACAAATAGGAAAAACTGCACTCTTCTTGTGTATTAGCTGCTTAAATTACGTGTGGGGTGAACTTGCCCCGGTCCGTGGGCCGACTTGCCATGGCATAAAGCAAGTCTGCCCACGCTTGGATAGGTCTACTAAGAGACAGGTTTGGAGAGCGGTTTGTAACAGTTTTGAAATATATATATATATATATATATATATATATATATATATATATATATATATTCGTTCAATTTAAGGCCGAAATTGATCCTCTAGCTCTACACATACAATCTCAAGATCTATTAGAGTGTCCATGGGGACGGACTAGTCCCGGTCGCCCCTACACTCTAAAAACAGATTGGTTAAAATGACCAGGATATTGGTCAAATTCAACCAATGTGGTTGGTAGATATGTGTCCAACCAATCTCTTGGTTAAGACAACCAATTTTGTATGGTTAACTTTTTAACCAATCCATATTGGTTAGAATAGTAACCAACATATGTTAGTCAATTTAACCAAGTTATTGGTTAATATATCTAGGTCATGTAGCAACCAATGTAAATTGGTTAGGCAAGGACCAATTATATTGGTTGGAATATGACCAATTGATTGGTTGTCTAGAATAGGACCAATTATGTGGAATTAATACAATATACCATTTAGGCAATGCAATAGACAACAAGCTAGAGATCATTCTACTATCACTGCATGCATTTAATTTCAGGAACATCCATGTCAGTTTTTTCCACAAAGTTGTCAGTGCAAGTCGGTACAAAACATGTAATATGACGGCATTGTACTGAGACATTAAATCATTTAACCTTTAGAGACCCGGATTTTTTTCAAGAAATTGCTATGCTATTCTTTAAACGCATGTCATTTAATTACTATAAAGAATTTCAATACACATGTATACAATTTTGGAAAGGTAATATCCTCAAGAATTCAGTCACAGTGAAATATTTGTGTTTATAAGTTGTCAGACATCACACTTTATTCAAAATGGCTGACAATCATTATCGCTGGCGACACATCATCACATTTATTAGACAATAACAAAAAAGTACTACTCACATATGAAAACTGTTTACATATTCAGAAACTGCACTAAAAACTACAGAAAGATGCAAAGTTTGAAGAAAATATCTTCATTGTTTCCTGTTCTATACAAAGTACGAACTGTAGGCCTAGCCACAGGCCTGCCATGTCCACGACCACGCCCTCTGTGAATAGGGGACCGGTCACGTCCACGTCTTGACTTTGAAGCGGTAGCCCTACCTCGCCTGGGCCTGCCTGTCGTTGCCGTTGCCCTGGCCTTAGACCTAGTCAGTCTAGCCACACCTTGCTGTTGTTCACTGTAGCTGTCAGTGTCACTGCAGCTTTCAGGATGAAGATTACCACTGGTAGCAGCAGCTACAACTGTCGAAACCACTCCACGTCCACTCGGGATTGGATCGATCGAATCAATCGTTTCAGTTTCACTGTCCGAATGAACAGGCGTCACAGCGAGCGATATTTCGGCTTCTTCGTCAGTCTCGCTGTCATCTTCATTCGATAATTCTCTATGTTCCATATCATCAATAATTCGAAGCACCTCGTGTGGATCTGCGATCAAGCGCGATCGCAGCGCCAGTACTTACTTTTACGGCGGAACACAAATTATCAACAACAATCTTCAAAACGCTATAACAACACTAATATCAAAAACTTTGCGACGCCATTACTACAGGGAATGCCTAGGCTATTGCTCTATTGATCAATCCCCGACACCCCTCTACCAGAGCAATGAAATTACCGCAACAGACCACATATGACCACCCCTATGCCGTCGCGCGATATATCGCGCGACCTGTTTCTAAAGGTTTTAACATAAAATACAATACATTATAAACTACGGGTGAACGATATAGAACTAAAGCCAATAAAAAATCAATGCAAACAAAGGCAAATGATAGAATAGCTCAAACTGGCACGTCTAGTCAATGTACTAGTAACCCTCAAGGTCATGAAAGTATAAAAATGTGTCGTGTGACATATGCACAATGTAAATTGTTAATTGTGTTACATGAAATAATTCAAGAGACGTCACACTGTGATCTTGATTTCAGTTTTCTAGTACACACAAAAGTACACATTACGAGTACACATTTATAAGGGCAAATAGCTGGCATGCTATGCATGACTCTATTCGTATGTTTCAATTACTAACTAACCAAGTACAATGCACATAGAACAGACGGGCAGTTTGATGACAACTAAAAAAAAACAATGTCAGCTTCGTATTTCTAGTCCTAACATTTAATGTGGCCGAGAAGTTCCATCTCTCTTGGTGTGACCACGTCATATGGCGTGGTGATGTTGAAAAGCCCCTTCTGTACGAATGTCCACACGTCTGCTGCCTTAGCGGGGTACTCTGCATTGAATATAAAGAAGAAATTGAAGCAAATGTCGACTGCCTTCACCAAAAAGTCCACCTCATAGAGAACATCCTCACAGAGGAGGAATAACTCCTTGGCCGCCAAGATAGTGTCACAAAGAGCGAGGATTTGAGGTTGCCGAGTCATACCTCACTTCTCCTCTCATCTCTTTCTTAGGTAGGCAGCAAGGTATGTCCCACTCTGGAATAAGCAAGGAACACGGAGTATAATACGCTGAAGCATGACGACATTCCAGTACATTATGTGTACATTTATTTATATATTCATTTATAATTACTAAGTTAGTAATGTTTTTGATTACGGATGTGGCATATGCTGCGAAGATAGACATGCCATGTGTACTCCATTGAGAAGTGTCAAATAGCCAGACTGGTGACTATAGAACAGTGGATTTGAACAAAAAAGTTAATACTTAACTTACCCCTGAATGTCTCAATCATGTGATGCATTCCCCAATCGGCCATCTTGTCTTCCACATAACTGTCCATCAGTGATGACTTGTGAAACTACAAAAATATTACCAAATATATTAATCAATATAATGTAATAATTGGTAGATATCAAGTAGGTCTAAATACTCAAACTACCCTTTATATAGAAAATAGCAACACAGCTGCACAAGTCCACAGTGACTCAATACCATTGTATTTATGTAGTTCACTACACGCGTTTACTTTACTAAGAATGTATGGCATAGTATGTAACAGCTAATAAACAGCTACAAGAAGCAATTTGAGTTTGTTAAATCTTGCTGGCTGGTACATGTAGACTATCCTTGAAAGTCATTAACACTGACTGCTGTCTGTCATCTAGTGGAGTATGGCTGTTGCTATGAACCACCCCGCTGGCTTGAGCTGGTCACTGGGTAATTTGTCATTTCTGCAATCCACAGTCAAACACAGGATATATCAGTTTCAAACATTCCATTAAAGCTTTGCTAACTAACTTTACTAACTACTTACAACTCCGCATTTTACAGTTAACATAGAGCAAGATGTACACTGGCTAACAGAGAGTTACTAACTCCTTATGATGATAAACCAATATCTGGTATATTTCATCAAGAACTCCTAGTACTGCTTCCAGCTCTATATGAAAACTGACACGTGCGGGCTTGGCCCGTCTCCATCACTAAACACATACAAGGTCACACCCCTGAGAATAAAACTAGTCATATGTATGAATATATACTAATACATTACATTAAAGTTACATCAAATAATAACCTATTCCTTTATATACCATATCGTGCCAAAATTATATAATATAAACAAACTTTTGGTTAAGAAACTATTTGACACTTACCAAGTGTCTACGCGGTGGCCTCGTCAGTTCAAAGTCATGCTGTGAAAAGGAAGTTGCCTGCATCTCGCGTGACCACTGCCACTCAGCAAATGTAGTCACCTAGTATTTAACTGAAACTTCTTGGATTGTTTAGTTGTTTTATTATGGGATTCACAAAGTACTAATACAGCGATTTAAGTTGCTGTACTGCACAATAAGGAAGACATCAGGCAACAATAATAAACAAAGATTGGTTGTAGGCCTAACCAATGTGATTGGTTACCGGACAACCAAACTAATGGTCACTAGTTGACCAATAAATTGGTTAAGCCAACCGATATTGGGCCAAACAATTATATTACTAATCTAATGTACTAATACATCCTCTGAAGTTGCTGCACTGCACAATAAGCACGGCATAAGGCAACAATAATTCATAAAACAATTGGTTGTAGGCGTAACCAATGTGATTGGTTACCGGACATCCAACGTATTGGTCACTCTTTGACCAATATATTGGTTAAAACAACCAATATATAACTAATATTGGGCCAACAAATTAGATTGGTCGTTTTCTCAACGAATCTGTTTTTAGAGTGTATATAGGCTTACATCGGAACTAGTGTCAATGTAAAGACCGTAGTATTAGCAGCTTTCGTATATTAGCCCTTATGTAAGTAAAACGACACGTGTCGCCCACCCCGGTTCGTAAGAAGAATAACATATGACTACGACTGACTGAGACCCCCATGCAAACAAGCCTAGATCCGCCCGTGTTTACTCGTATATCCAGATTTATGTTTTGTCGAAGACATCTCGACATTGCGTATATAAAGGACATACGTTTGAAGTTTGGTTTATAACCCCAGTACACATAGAACACGTCGCAATGCCTCGTCGGCAATACATCTGCATATATTTCGAGCTTGGGCATCGTCACTTTCAATATGTTCGTCTTCAAAATACAGGATTATTTTCTCTTTGAAGAAGGAAGTTGAAGGGAAACCGGAAGACAACGTGTGACTATTTCCGCGTACTGGTTACACCACCTAGCGATCAACTTGTGGTCGAGTTGAAATAGCGTTTGCACATGGCTTGAACTTTGAGTTTGACAATTGTCGATTTTAGTGTATTTACTCGAATGTTCTTTTCGGTTTATATCGCGATATGTGTGTATTCTTCCTGTTTCCGTTTGCACCACGTTGTAAACATTGATATATATCATGCAAACAAAGTGCTTTAATTACTTCTAAGCTAACTGAGCGGAGTTACATCATCCTTTCACCAACCACGACCAGACTCAGTCCCAGTTATACACATACATTAAATAGTCTACAATATTCTAACAGTAGCTATCCACATGCAACTAGACATAACAGGAGGAGTTGCGCCAATCAATAACAATATTTAACTACTAGATGGTAGATCATCATATCATCCGATATATTTGTTTGAAATCACTATACTGGTCAATACGGTAATGCAATTAAACGTTCATGTACTACAAATACTGCCTGGAATCGCCGTATTGGAAGAGGGCTATCGAAGTAGATATTGCTTTCATCAGTTGATATAAATGGATGCACCAACTAATCGGTCGCTGCGTTACTGCATGCTAGAAGCAGTGTCGAATTTGCCCCAAATATGTCTTGCATTGTTGATTGTTTTCGCAGTGTTTATTGTGATCAACCTATAGTTAAAGCTGAGTAATATTCCCTTACTTTCCCAGACAAACAGTGCAATGATATATGCTTCTTAAACATACTTTTCGGTCTATGTTGATATATTATTCACATGTTCTCGTACGGCAAATCCAAGAGTGTATCGTCTCAGGAAAACCAATTGAGTAAAACTAATCACATTATAAAAATGACGTGTATAGAAATAGAAGGACCAACATTTTATAATCGTACTATTGAAGGTTGGGTTAATTCAACGTATCTGCGATGACGGACACAGGTGTTGTTGGGACCAGCATGCACTTTGATTAGTTGAAGAACATCCGTGACGTCGTTTTCCGATAACGCCAACTACTGCTCGACTTTCACAAATTTTATTCATTAAGCAATGTCACACAGCTAACACTATTAAATATGTTCTTCGGAAACAATGACTGCAATGGCTTGAACGAGTTGCTCACGTCATTCTAATGTTTCACAATACACTGTCAGATTTATGTAGTAATGCGTCATTTCGTTTTCTATTTAGAATATTTCTATTTTACAGAACCATGGAAAAAACGATCGTATTCGGCATCATTGTGCTCCTGCAAGTCGTGGCTGTGCGGCTCCATTGTAAGTTGGTGGCTTGGTTAGAAAACTACCAAAACACAGACTTTATTAATTATATGTTAGATCATAAAGAAACTGCAATATATGTAGCCCATAAACAACATGCATGAATAAACAAAATCGAATTTAAGGTACGGATAGCTTAACAGTAAAACCTGTGGTACAAACATCGTGAATGTGTCATTCATTCGGCTTCAACAAAAAACGTACCCATATTTGATTTATATAATATTATAATTTATAGAATGGTTGTACTGGGTATTGTACTATATACATGTGCAACAGTATGTATCCCCAGAAAGCTCTCCCGAGCCCGAAGTGCAGACTATTAGTCGAATCTCCTAAAAGTTATCTAGACGTGTGTCGACGATTTATGAGAAATGATCTTTATTAAAACAATATCTGAAATGACACATCTCTTGTGATACCTTAATGAAACATTAATGAAAAACGAAAACGGTCCAGGGAGAAACATTTCTCAAAATAAATATATCAAAGAAGTTGAACAAAATAAACTTATAATGAAAGTCTACCAAAAAGGAAGAAGGCAATGAACGCAACAAAACAAACGACACATCCATGGTTTTATTCTTAGCCGATATGTGTCACACGTGTTAAGAATATCGCGTATACTACTATAAATTCAGTGAACCAATATGTATGTATCATACAACAGTCATTCAGTTAAACAATGAAAATAGTGGTATATTCCCGACAACGCGACAAAAACACGACGCTTCTTTGCGCTCAATGACAAATACAATAACTTTTTAGGATTTCGAATTTTGTAATACGTTTATTCGTGTGATATGTTTTGGGTATCCTGATCAAATGTTTTATAAAATGTTGTGCAGTTACGCAATCAATTAACATGGATGGGGTTCTATATAGTTAGATGGATGTTATTTAGATGTTCATTGTGTAATTTGTTCCGTTCCGTGTGCTACTTACTGTTAAAGTGAAACACAGGTAATGGTTTTGGACATTCGCAACTGCAAGACGTACTAGAACATCATTGCAACCAGGTTTTCTAAAGGTTAAGTTCACAAGGGCAGTACGAACTTTTATACGGGCAGCATTTTTTGACAACTGATTAACTCAAAATTTTCTCCAATTGTACTTTATATCGCGCAATGCTTGCAGAAAAACGAGTCTGTCCCAACATCCGTTGCATTTGTGAATGAAATAGGCTGTTAACATTGCTGGGGCACAATTATTTTATATTCAAATCACGAAGCGAACTGACCAAAACAACAGTCGACCCCATGATAAAAACGATTTATTGTATGTAGCAGACGGACAAAGTACGATGTAAGAAGACACGCATATATTCATTACATATAAATCCTTGCAGCTCCTGTATTATATATATATATATATATATATATATATATATATATATATATATATATATATATATATATATATATATATATATATATATACATATATGTATATATATATATATACATATATATACATATATATTTATATATATATATATATATATATATATATATATATATATATATATTTATATATATATATATATATATATATATATATATATATATATATATATATATATATATCCTCAGCACACTGATTCTTGTTGGAATAAAGGAAAAATTAGAAGTTATACAGTAACAAGACCATAACGCCATTAAGACAAGATCCGTGGACATGCATGCAATTGTTCATTAATTTAATGCAATTTAATTACATAATTCCAACTGTAATTTAAGTAATTAACTGATCAAATTAACTTGTGAAGTTAATTGTCCGTGCCTGACACACGCAAGCACGTTCGCACGCACGGACGCACCCATGCACACACTCACACATATTTGCGCAAGTTGAAACATACACAGATCTGATATGCCTTCGAAACATTATGCGAATATTCTTACTATAAAATATTTCCAACAAATAACTTCTGAAATTAATAACACACGTTAGCATGGATGACTTGTTAACCACAAGAAGATGTCAATAGATCAGCCACGACAGGACCCCCGAAAGAAAACGAAAATGACGACGACCAAAATTAGCCTGGAGGAGAGCTGTGGAGGGGGCGTTACGCGAGATGTACCTCAGCTGGGGTCAGACTGCCAAACATAAGTGGAATTGTCTTGTTTCTGTCTTATGCACCAGTATGCAGGAAGAGGGTTATGTAAGTGAAATGCGCCAATACAACACACCAGAAGTACCACGACAAGTCATGGATATGCATCAGTGATCACATTCTCATCCAAGGGCGGCTAAAAAAATATAACAGTCCATTGTTCATTATTGTTTTCGTCAAAGAAAATTCTAGTTACAGCGACGCACCGATGCTGACTTTGAAAAGATACGTCATCACTAGCTTCATCTAATATGGCTGCTCTATTGCAAAGGGCGTTGAAATCAATATGCACCTTTGTTGTTTGTGTGGATTATAACGGCAGAGGCCAAAATAGAGATGCCACCTGGCGAATATGTGCAATACGACGACTTGTGGCAGGTAGTGAAGTGACAGGTGGTAAAAGATGAAGTATATCGACCTTAAAGACCGGATGTCATGCTATATAATAATAACATACCTTTACATTTGTCCTGTCATTACAGGTAATTTCGATAGATGCTGCAGATTACCTCTCAACCTGAAGCAGTGTTCAACTCGGAAATTGAATTATGTTAAAAACCACGGTGTTGCTTTCGTGAATATGTTTGTTATATTGGAAATAAAAACAGTGCAAGCTGCTGAGACAATGTCGATGCAACCAAAATTAATGTATCTAAACGTGTTCTCCGCATTTGCAGAATACCTTTTGGATTTCCCATTCAACACATCTTTCTCTTTCATGTTGGATGAATTCCACCCCAGCTTCGTCCACTCAATTGTGTCGTCCTCCGTTTTCTTTGAGGCCTTCCTCGTCTTCTTCGATCACTTTCTGCGTCTGTTTTACAAAGCCAACCGTGTAGTGACTTTCCTGGGATCTCGAAAGGGGAGACCAAAAAGGGGGAACTTATTCACTACCACGCAGTGACGCAGCAGGTTACATGCAAAAATAAACACAAACTACTTTGCTAAATGACCCAATGTCCCCCCCCGAAACACTCCGCCGATATAAAGATTATAATGATCGCTGACGTATGTACCAAAACCATCGAAATAAAATGTCCAGCGTTTGAACTAGTGCTATATGTTATGAAATAATACGATTGTTGTCAGTGCACCGATATCTCAGTGCTAAAGTGCCGTTTTTCTCACAGACGTGTGATTTCGTCAAGAAGTTCGACGAGACTGTGCTGCGAGTCGCGTGGAACGGTGACTTGCGATTGATAAATAAAGGCTCAAAGGGCGGCTCTGCTCTCCGCAGGTTCTTCGCTATGAACGGTCAGGAGTGCAAGGATCCGATAGCCATCGACACACAGCTACACATACAGGCTAGATACAGCAACATACACAGGCCAGCTTATGGTGGGTGGACATACAGTGGTCTCATACAGGTTGTATCTGCTCCATTTACAGCATTCAGACCATTGAAAGTGTTTAATGTATTATTATAATTATTATAAGTATTACTAATGGTAGTAGTAGTAGTAGTAGTAGTAGTAGTAGTAGTAGTAGTAGTAGTAGTAGTAGTAGTAGTAGTAGTAGT
>BSQZ01000016.1:1371530-1474030 GCA_033239005.1 Lamellibrachia satsuma | reverse complement strand
TCGAAGATACGTTGAATTAACCCAACCTTCAATAGAACGATTATAAAATGTTGGTCCCTCTATTTATATACACATAATTTTTATGATGTGATTATTTTTACTCAATTGGTTTTCCTGATACGATAATCTCTTGAATTTGCCGTACGAGAACTTGTGAATATTATATCAACATAGGCCGAAAAGTATGTTCAAGCACATATCATTGCACCGTTTGTCTGGGAAAGAAAGGACATATTACTCAGCTTTAGCTATATGTTGATCACAATCAACAATGCGAACACAATCAATAATGCAAGACGGATTTGGGGCAAATTCGACACTGCTTCTAGCATACAGTAACGCAGCCACAGATTAGTTGGTGCATCCATTTATATCAACCGATGTAAGCAATATTTACAATGATAGCCCTCTTCTGATAAGACGATTCCGCTGCAACAGTGACGAATTTTAATACGCATACAATGGTGTATCAGTTACCGAGACAGGCAGTATTTGGTGTACATGTATGTTTAATTGCATTACCGCATCGACCAATATAGTGATTTCAAACAAATATATCGGATTATACCACCTCTTCAATCATTGCATTGGTTCCTTGTCCGATGTCGCATGATTTGTACGATTTGTACAAGTACTTATCAAGCATTTTCACCCAAACAACCAGCATATTTACATTCACTTCTCACTCCTACAATAAACCCAGACAGCGTTGATCATCCAATTCTAATATACGTTTCGTTGCCAGTGCTAATGCAAATGTCGGAACTAGAGCTTTTTCACTTGCTGTACCGACTCTGTGGAGCTCACTCGCTGTCAGGGTTAAGTCTGTAGGAAATATAGCAACATTTCGCCGTAAACGGAAAGCACATTTGTTTAAACTTGCTTAGAAACAACATAGCTCCCCAGCGAACCAATCCAACTGTTTACTACTGTAACTGATTATGGAATAGAAATTGGTTAACCCCTTTTGTGCGATGACGAGTATAAGTATTTTACATATTGTTATTATTACTGTATTATTATATTTGTGAATCAGTTCCAAGGCACTAAATGGACATTCTAAGAAATTAACTAATGTTTTTTTGAAGACAAATGTAATTATAAAACAAGTTTTTATAGATGGTTCTCATGACACACGTCAACACACATGTTTGTAACCACCAAAATTATGTGAACATTCCACTACAATAAAGCATCTGCTTTGCTATGAAATTTTTTTGTAAGAATTTAGATGGTATTTATGATTGGCATTCTTCATTTCAGCAAACCGACTAATTACTTAGGAAGGAAGAATGCGAATCCCAAAGATAAATTTAATAAGAATAATTTCGCAAAGGTGTCATTTAGTACAAGTATTACGTAGTGTGGCAGAAGGTGCAGCAACTACTGTGGCATGCGATAAGTGCAGCGAAATGGTAATTTTAACGTGTTACCTTTGTTGTCGTTGTTGTTTGTTTTTATATTTTACAACACTCAAGCAGCTAGCATCCCTACTAGAAGGTGAAAATGAATATTATAATCAGCAATGCTTTATTACTAAAAGTGTGGTATCAACTAAGCGTGATTTCGGGCAGAACGAAATTTTTTTTAAATGTTATAACAGTGGCGTATTCATGAAAGTGTTATATATTGATATGTAATCAAATGTGGCAGGTCCATACAAAATATAAAACTGTGTTTCTTCACTGGCAGTACCATCAATAATTAGTATAATTATTTGCTATATTTCAGTGGCGTTCTCATCGTCTGTGTACGAAGACAAATGGAACAAGGGAACAAATGCTTATAGTTGGTTCTCTAGGCATGCAAATGGAGCAATCAAAGTGTTACCCCACACAGGTCAACATGTTCGATTGTATGCAGTACGACATTGTGAATAATCCAGAAAAATAAAGGTCCTGCTTTTCGATGAATCGTTTGTGTCAGAGAATTGATAGAAGTTCTTTATTTATAGACAAATTACGTAGGACTGAAGATTGCGCGTCCTAAAGAGAAACCTATTGAGAATGATATTGATAGTGATGTATCAATACATAAAACAAGCATGAGCAAACGTGATTTTTAGTATATTGAACAAACATTTAAGTTTTATTACGAGAAATTGCGAGTGCCTGTTATTATTGCTTGATATACTAATGCAACTACTACCAATGTTTATATTTTATGCACACTACTATTTGTAAATATATCACCACTATTGACTATTGTATGTAATAAGGGTCCCTATGATAATGGCGCGAGTATGCTTTACGTTGTTAGTATGCTCATTTAATCTAAGTAACATTAAGCTAACCGCTACATTTACTTTGAACTTTGCGTAGAACCAAAAACGTATAATATTCAAAAAGAGATCTACTATGAACTTGCCATCTTTCAATTGTTCTTTATGTACTAGTGTTATAAACAAACTTCAAACGTATAACCGTTATATACTTAATGTCGATATGTCTTCGACAAAACATGTTTCTGGATATACCAATAAATCATATGTCCGTTACATACACAATGGCGAGATGTCGTCTACAACGCATGACAAATAAATTGTATGGCATACACAGCCAGAGGAGATAACACGAAATACCAAGCCAAGGATTGTCGCAAATACTCCTGTTATATATAGTGTACTTCTTAACCCCAAAGTTGCATATGGAGAGATAATGTTAGAATATTGTAGACTATTTAATGTATGTGTATAACTGGGACTGAGTCTGGTCGTGGTTGGTGAAAGGATGATGTAACTCCGCTGAGTTAGCTTAGAAGTACTCCATTTAAAGCACTTTGTTTGCACGATATATATTAATGCTTACTACATGGAACAAGCGGAGACCGGTAGGGCACACACACATCGCGATATAAACCGAAAAGAACATTCGAGTAAATGCAAAAAATCGACAGTTGTTCATATCAAAGTTCAAGCAACGTGCAAACGCAATTTCCACTCGACTACAAGTTGATCGCTAGGTGGCGTAACCAGTAGGCGGAAATATTCACACGATGTCTTTCCGTTTCCCGGTAACGGACTGTTCATGCGACGATATAATTGGCAACTTCTTTCTTCAAGCAGAAAATAATTCTGTATTTTGAAGACGAACATATTGAAAGTGACGATGTCCAAGCTCGAAAGATATGCAGAGGTATTGGCGACGAGGGATTGCGACGTTTAACTGTGAGCGGCCACACATACAACAAAAGAAAGCCTGATGAACTGTGGGAGATCTTCGAGAACCAAATGAACACGATCCATCAACTTCTGCATGAACAGATTACACTTCACGCGTTATCGACAAAGAACAGACGAGACTCTCGACTGATTTGTGGTTAGAGCAAGGACACTAGATCTCAAGTGCGACAGGGAGCTCGGCGAGTACTATAGTTAATAATCACTACCAACCCGCACGAAGACTTGAGTAAAGATGTACTGGGGAAGCACTAGGAATATAGCATCACCGACGTACTGAAAGAAAGGCAGAAGCATCAAACTCTTTCTGCAGATAATCAAAAGCTACAACAAGTGACTAGTGGTTGCGAGAGGTTCACGGCATAGCGCGTGTAAACAAACAACGTTGCAAAATATGTGGTACGAAACACAAACCGCGCCAGTATCCAGCTTACAATGATGAATGTCTTGCATGCGACCAGGTGGGAACTGGGCAAAGTGATGGGAACCCAGATCGAAAACCTGACAGGTCGTAGCGTCGCACAAATATACAAGAAATAAAGGTCAAATATGAAAAAGTACATGACATCGACGGTGAACTAGAACCTGATCATGAATACCAGATGGAGAACTGTTTACACACTCCTGACCTACCAAAGTTACGAGAAGAAGCATATGCAGTACTCTATGTACACCCTCCTGGCTTACACACTGATATTAAAAATTGACACTGGAGTCATGTGGAACACTCTGCTTCAACGAACGTTAAAACAAATGTATGGCAAACGTGCGTATGCAAAAGAGGTGTTGACAACCGTTGACCATGGCAAACTAACAGCGTACAACGGGCAGAAGATAGAAGAAGAAGGGAATATTCCAATATGGTCACAAATACTCCGTATGGGACCAAATAACATTATTCGTTGTCGAAGTAGATGGACCTGTCGTCGTAAGCCTCCCAACACATGAAAGACTATATCTTATGACGATGCATGTTGATAACGCTGACATCAGTACAAGCAGGAATGGCAAACCGAAGGTCTCGACAGCCCAGATGCGAAATATAGGCGGTCTGAAGTGATGTATCCACAGCAGTTTGACACATTCGGACACTTCGCTGGAACTGCGAAATTGCACTTTTATGCGGGTGCCCCACGAAAATGCAGCGCGCTAATCAAACACAAGCTGAAAAGGGAATTTGACAGCATGATGCCACAAAAGGTGATACGTAAGTTCGATGAATATATATATATATATATATATATATATATATATATATATATATATATATATATATATATATATATATATATATATATATATATATATATATATATATATATATATATATATATATACGTGCGTTTGTACTGATGCTCTAGTGTACCTGTGTTGGTCTATGTAGTAGGACGATACATAGATAATGTTCGATGAACCAATGGCTTCCTTGTTCATTGGCCATCTGGAACTTTTAGTTTGGAATGGCAATCTTGATGAATTATTTAAAATCCAAAGTTCATATTACTATTCTCGTTGTATTGGACAACAATGTGTGTTTTAGTGGTTAGAACTACGATTGTTGCATAAATCGTCGTTCTACCTTCTACTACTTGTATCTGTCGAAGCCGATACCTTACTACTACAAGTGTGTCAACAAGAGAGTGATGTGCGGCAGTCACTGTGTCGGGCAACTGCAGTAAGTGTGACAATGTGTCCTTTTACTTACATAAAGGTTAATATCAGCCAGCTGCTAAAATACTTCTGTCTTTACACTGACACTTGTTCCGATATAGGCCTATATTGGGGAGACTGGGATTGTCCGTCCCCATGGACACGCTAATAGGTCTTGAGATTGAAATTTAACGAAAGTATCTTGTCCAAATGTGTGCTGTCACAAAATGTCAAAACTGTTACAAGCTAATATCCAAATCTGACTCTTAGTAGACACAGCCAAGCATCGGCAGACTTGCCTCATGCCATGGCAAGTCCACCCATGGGCCTTTGCAAGTTCGCCCCACACGTAATTTAAGCAGCAAATACATATGAACAGTGCAGTTTTGTCGTATTTTTATGCCAAAAAACATCATGTATGTGACACAATTTTTTTAGAAATTTAAAATCCTCACAATTTATGTTGTATCTATGAAATAAACCAGGCAAACAAAAAAAAAACGTTTGGCACTGCATCGGCTAGAAAATGGTGAAATAAAATCTGGTTTCGGTACTTTTTGTTTACTAGAAATAACACTAAACTGGACAATTGGAAGCATTTGTTAGAGTGCATGTTAGTGTGTTTATGTTCACAAGTGATCATGAGCATTTTACATCAGATATCCTACGGACGAACTTGCCCCGTAGCACATAGACGGACGTGCCTCAACGAAGATAAATATTTGTGGGCGGCAACTAAATACCACTGACACAGGACAGAGCAACAACGCAAAATCCAAACAACAGCTCTGATATAAGGACCTTACATAGTACTCTAAATGTCTAACCAATGGCATTTATAAATAATGAAAATATATCGAAACAAAATATAAAAAAATTACTTTCAGTCACCAAAATCAGTTTTCTAGTTCACAACTTTCCAGCCAGCAACTCGTGCACGTCAGTTCCTGCTACACTAGTTTTCGAAATGAAGGGGATCTGGGAGGATCCTGCCATAAGGCTTGAGGGATCTCCCATCAGAAAAAAAGTAACCTTGGGGGGCCACACATCTTATCGTTTTACCGATGTAATGACCCTTCCGCTGTTGCACATGTTACTACTCTGGTTTTTCTGTACTAAAATTCGACGGTTTTTGCAGAACTCGACAGTTTTCGCAGAAATTGTTCGATATCGCAGCAAGAACTCGACGGTTTTCACAGAACCTGACGGTTTTTGCAGGATTCGACATTATTGGTAGTTTAGCTGATTCATTCAGCTCACTCTATTGTCATTAAGTTAAAACATCTTAAATAAATCCACTCATATTATTGATGAGTGTGTGTTTTCTTTTCTGTTGGGAGTCTGCAGTAATGCCATCAATGAATATCTCATTGAAGAACTTTTTAACTTGGCATTTTACTTTTCAAAATTACAGAGCACTGTGTCTGCAAGCGCATTACTCCAGTAACAACGGCTTAGACCACAATTTTAAATTTATTCATTTAGCAGACGCTCTTATTAGCGACTTATAACAAGTGCATTCAATTTAAGTTGGTAAAATAACTACATGTCACTATGGTAGCAAGCAAGTTTTTTCTCACAAATAAAGGCTTGGTGGTGCCTAAAAATAAGATTTTTAAGAAGATTTATGTTCGTGGTCCATCAAGAGTCAGTGTTCTTTTGAAAATTGCATTGCATGCTGTTTGATGATCCTGTGACTTCATCGTGTGACCGAAATTACTAACTTCTGCAACGGCGCGGAAAGAACGGTTAGCGGACTGGCCCCGGGAGGCGGACTTGCCACGGGGCAGACTAGTCCCGGGGGGGGGGGCGGAATTGCCCAGGGAGCGGACTACTCCAGGTATCCCCTTCGTGTTTTTTTATCGAAATATTTGGCATGGACACAGGGGGGTCTTGAGACCTCTAAGACCCCCTGGATCCGCTGCTGAGTAAATCGTACGGCCGTTATTTCAACAGCAGGTATTTAAACAATGTCGAGATGCCTTCTACAGCGCATGTTTCAGGAGTAACAAATAAATCGTATGGCATGCACAGCCCGAGGAGACAACACGAAATACCAAGTCAAGGATTGTCACAACCCCTCCTGTTATGTCTAATGTATTTCTTAACCCCAAAGTTGCATGTGTATCGTCGAAGCAAGTTAGTTGTTAACATCTTGTTCGACACACTTATTGGATGGGCACTGATATAATATTGTAGACTATTTAATGTCTGTGCATAATTAGGAGTGAATCTGGTCGTGGTTGGTGAAAGGATGATGTAACTCCGCTGAGTTAGTGTAGAAGTGCTCCAATCAAAACACGTTGTTTGCAAGATACATATCAATGTTTATTACGATATGTTACTATATGGAGCAAACGGAAACCGGTAGGGCAAATACATCGCGATATAAACCGAAAAGAACATTCGAGTAAATACACTAAGATCGACAATTGTACAACTCAAAGTTCAAGCCATGTGCAAATGCAATTTCCACTCGACCACAAGTTGATCGCTAGGTAGCGTAACCAGTAGGCGGAAATATTCACACAATTATGTCTTCCCGTTTCCAGGTAATGGAAGAGAGGCGACCTATTTAGCAAATTCTTCATTCAAACAGGAAATAATCCTATACTTTGAAGACAAAAATATTGAAAGCGACGATGTCCAAGTTCGAAAGATATGCAGAGGTATTGGTCTCGAGGGATTGCGACGTCTAAATGTGAGCGGCCAAACATACGCCTAAAAACAAGAGCCTGACGAACTGTGGAATATCTTAGAGAACCAAATGAATACATACATCAACTTCCGCATCAAAAGATTTCACTTCATGCGATAAAGAATAGACGAGACTCTCGGCCAATTTGTTTTTAGAACAAGGGCACTAGATGTCAAGTGCGACATGCAGCTGGGCGACTACAGTTAATTATCATCACCACCCAGCACGAAGAATTATGTAAGGGTATGGCAAAGAAACTTCCCATGAAACCACACAATGAACAAAGCACTACAGTGTGACAAACCTCACCAAACATATCATAGGATAAAACAGTAAAATTAATTCTACAGCTTTATAAAACATACAAAACTTTCCTTGACAGCAGACAGTGAAATAATACCACAGTATGAAAAAAACCACCAAACACACATTGGCAGCAGGCAGTGAACTAAGTGTTATGGCACTACAGTGTGACAAAATATATCACACATACAACGAGATAAAATATAGAAGTGAGCAATACAGTGTGACAATGTACACAACATATACCATGGGATAAATCGTTGAACTTAAAATTGCAGAGTGACAAAACGCACAAAATTACCCAGGGTAACAGCAAGTGAACTTATGTCTACAGTGTGACAAACCAAAGCAAACACACCATGGGATAAAACTGTGAACGGACCACTATATTGTAATAAAACGCACATAACCTCCCTTTGCAACAGACAGTGAACTAAGCATTACACTATGGAAATCACATCAGACATACCACGGGATATAGCATTGAACTGGGCAATACAGCGTGACAAATCACACATAGTGAACGTAGCACTGCATTGTTATAAAACACACCAATTTTATCACGGGATAATATAGCGAACTGCATATTAGAACGTGTCAAAACATATAAACAACTCCAAAGGCAGCAGTCAGTGAACTATTCACTAAAGTGATACAAAACGTCCCAAAGACAGCATAGGTTAAACCAGTGAAGTAAGCACTACATGGTATCAAAACACACAATACTTATCATGGCAGTAGACAGTGAAATATACACTACATTATGAACAACTACAACGAACAAACCGCTGGATAAAAAAAGTTAAATTAACACTAGAGCGCGACATAACACAAGAAACCTCCCATGGGGTAAGTCAGTGAACTAAGTAGTGCAGTATGAGTGAGGGAACATACCAATGAATAAAACAGTGAACTTATCACTACAGCGTGAAAAAACGTACCCAAGCTACCATTGCAGCAGACACTGAACCAAGCACTACGCTGTGAAAAAAACGTACCAAATAAAGACAAAACGGGGAACTAAAAACTAGATCGCGACAAATCACGCAACTCACTCCCATGGCATGAAAAACAGTGAACTTAGTACAGGAGCGTGAAGAAACACACACAACCGCCCATGGCAGCAGACATTGAACTAAGCACTAAAGTTTGACAAAACGCACCCAACCTCCAATGGGACAAAACAGCTTAACCCAAAGCAGGAAATCCTTTATTGCTGCCTGCATAAGATCCACGCCCGCTCATATTGAGCTCGGCGAGTACTACAATTAATAATCACTACCATCCCGCACGAAGACTTCTGTAAGGGTGTGCTGGGAAAGCACTAGGGATATAACATTACCGACGTACTGAAAGGAAGGCGGAAGCATCAAGCTCTTTCTGCAGGAAATCAAAAGCTACAATAGATGATTAGCGGGCGCGCAGAGGATCATGGTATAGCGCGTGTAAACAACCAGCGGTGCAAAACATGTGGTACGAAACACAAACCACGCCAGTATCCAGCTTACAGTGAAGAATATCGTTCATGCGATCAGGTGGGAACTGTGCAAAGTGATGTAAGACCAGGGAACCCAGATCAAAAACCTGACTGGCCGCAGCGTTGCAGAAATACACACGAAAAAAGAGGCAATCGATCCCGATTTCTTAGAAAGTAGATGAAATCGAAGGTGAACATGAACATGATCACGTATACCAGCATGAATTTAGCGAGGTGACTTTGAGTGATAACTATTTACACTCTCCCGACCAACGACACACACGAGAAGACGCAAGGTTGTCCTCCATGTACCTCCTCCTGGCTTACCTCACGGCAATTACACATTGATATAAAAAATAACAAAGGAGTCATTGGAACACTCTGCCTCTACGCACATTCAGACACATGTATGGCAAACGTGCGAATACAAACGAACTTTAGACAACCTTAGACCATGGCAAATTAACAGCGTACAATGGGCAGAAGATAGCAGAAGTAGAATACTCGGGTATGGTTCCGACACAAGTGCTCCGTATGGGACCAAACGACATTATACGTTGATGACGCAGATGAACCTGTCGTCGTAGGCCTCCCAAAATGTGAAAGATTACATCTTGTGACGATGCATGTTGATAACGCTCACAACAAAACAACCAACCAGGGCAAACCGAAGGTCAGGCCAGCCCAGATACGAAATATCACCGATATGAAATCGATGTATCCACAGCAGTTTGACAAATTCAGAAACTTCGCTGGAACTGCGAAGTTGCACCACAAACTGATGCCCCACAAAAGTGCAGCGTGCACAACAAAGACTAGCTGAAGCGACAATTTGACAGCTGGGTGTCACAACATGTGATACGTAAGTTCGATGAACACAAAAACTGGTGTTCAAATCTATTTTCACTACCAACTACCAAGAAGGTGCGTCTGGACCCAAAGAGAATAAATGACGGTTTGAGGAGATGTCCGCCCAAGATCCCGACGGTTGAAGAATTGAACTCAGAGTTAGCAAATGTCACAGTTTTCAGCATGTTTAGAGACAAAAGCAGGCTACTGGGTGATACATCTTGATGAAGAGTTACAATTAATGACATCCTTCTGAACACAGTTTTGTTGTTACTGCTCCATTTCGACTGAGCACTTATCATGATATATTAAAGACAAGGATGAATGAGATCCTGGAAAGCCAATATAAAATAAAACATCAAATTGTCCCCACATTATTTGTAGGGAACGAAAGTCATGATACACACATGCTAAAATTTCAATAATTTAACAAACCAGTTTATTTAGACAATTATCCAAATTTGTTCTATAAATAAATTGTTGATTATTACCTTCGAACTACCGGGAAAGAAACGGAAGAAAAATGTGGCTTAAGTTAAAGACTAAGTTCAGAAACGGATTTTTACGATGTCGGACACATGCTCGCCACCTGGGCGGAAAACCTTACTTGTGGTTCCAGTACAACAGACCAATGCGGCTAATAACTTCCAAACATTATCCAAAATTGTAGGTGTTCGTTCTATTAGAAAAACACTATTTTTTATGAGTGGATAAGTAATCGCCCACACAGGGCGACAAAAACCATTGATCGACTTCGTTTGGCTATTTTTGTGCAGTGGAACACAGGACAAGAACCACCTCCAGACGTGGTATCTCTGGCAAGAGCTATTGATCAAGCGACACATAATCCACATCCAAAATGAATGCACGTATTATAGACGTATGGAATCTTCACAGTGGTAAAGCAGCGTTTCACAGAGTTTTCCTCATCACTTCGGCCAAATGGAACGTTCTGGTCATCATACATTGATATTGTAGATATTCTGTTGGAGTTTATTCGGTCCACCAGAGAGGCTGGTTGGAACTTGCACATTCAGTGTTTGCTAGAAATGATGCAATGGTTGGCAACATATGACAGGATAAATTTTGCCAGATACTTGTCAGCATTTGTTCTACAAAGATAACACAAATTCTTCCAGATGCTCGCACATTCCTTTTCTGTAGTGAATTTGCCTTGCAATCAGTCGGTCGGTGGGTCGGTGGGTGGGTCGGTGGGTCGGTGGGTCGGTGGGTAGGTCTGAGTGGGGCACCTGCTTTGTGGATCTTCGGAGAGCCATATACCCATGGTACTTTATTCTAGGGTTGGGTATAAATACCAATATTGGTTTTGTGTGATCTTTCCCTCCTTCTCCAGTGCGTTTAACACTGATTAATTATTCCTTTTACTTTCTGGTCGGATCCTTCTTTAGTTTCTCATACGTTGCTTTGTCAATTATCAGCTTACTCATTTTCCATTGATTTTTTCTTCATCATGACTTGATCAAGTGAAATATATTACTTCAAATGTAGATCACAATATTTAAACGATGTTTCATACAGGTGATAAAACTTCAATGACTTGCCACGCGAAAAGACTTATATGTAGGATGGCCACGACAAGTGATGTTGGAAATACTACGTAATGGGATACTAGGGTATACATGTGGAGGAGCGGTGGTTTAGTGTTTGGAGTATTGTAATACTAGGGTATACATGTGGAGGAGCGGTGGTTTAGTGTTTGGAGCACCCGCCTGTCGATCAAGAGTATTGTAGTTCGATGTCACGTAAGGCCGTTCCCAAGATTGGGGAGTTTATTCGCCCTTCTATGCTTGTGTGTTTCGGAAGAGATGGTGTATATGCCAAGAGGAACAACATATCACACATAGGAGATAAATGCAGTAACCTGTGCTAACAAGGGGGTGGCGTTCTATGCATCTGACCCATAATAACTCCCGCTTCCATGTAAGGCGCGTGACAGGCGCCGAGCAGGCAGTGTGTACGAAACTGACTCTATAGAGGGGTGGGTCTAAAACAGTATATGGATGTAGTGTATAAATGATTGTAATGACACAAAAGGCACATCAAAAACCCATGCAAACAACACTAAAAACGACACAAAATAATATTCCATCTTCCTATAGGTGCTTGCGTAGCACTGAACTCGTAATGTAGTGTTACACAGTTGACGTGTAATCACTAACCAAATACACGAATGTCAATACAGAAACCGTACTTTCACGTAGTTCCTGCTAGACGGTTGAGGCTGAATGGTTATTGTACTGCTGCATTGCTTCGGCAATTGCAATGTCAACTGATCCCGATCGACAACCTTTTCCATCCAGTTATCTTCCTTCTCCGCCTTCCCCACGCTGTTTCACAGCCCCTGCTATATTTGGTAGTTGCCCTCCTTTATCAGTAGTACCAGCAGTAGTAGACGAACAAGTGACACCGTGTAAAGTGAATGTGGCGTGGTGTTCCAACATTACATAATTAATGTGTCAACTTTTACCCGAGGACGCGAAATGTTAAACTGACTGCTTTGACAATATCTCAACCATATTGCATGTCTTAATTGTCGTTGTTTTATTGTGCGACCTGGCATATGTCCCTTCACAAGTCCCGCCGCTTATCCTCTACAACTCGTAATAATGTATACGAAGCATATAAATGAAAAAAAACCCCGTTGGATAGGTGAAGTTACGGCTTCAAAAGAACGACATCTGTCAGGACAAATTATGTAAATTTGTACAAAAAGCGCCAGTTATTGAAAGGCCAACGAAGAGAAGATAATTTATCACACTTGACGCGTGTGACTCAGTAATATTGTAGACAGTCGGTCGGTCGGTCGGTCGGTCGGTCGGTCGGTCGGTCGGTCGGTCGGTCGGTCGGTCGGACGGTCGGTCGGTCGGTCGGTCGGTCGGTCGGTCGGTCGGTCGGTCGGTCGGTCGGTCGGTCGGTCGGTCGGTCGGTCGGTCGGTCGGTCGGTCGGTCGGTCGGTCGGTCGGTCGGTCGGTCGGTCGGTCGGTCGGTCGGTCGGTCGGTCGGTCGGTCGGTCGGTCGGTCGGTCGGTCGGTCGGTCGGTCGGTCGGTCGGTCGGTCGGTCGGTCGGTCGGTCGGTCGGTCGGTCGGTCGGTCGGTCGGTCGGTCGGTCGGTCGGTCGGTCGGTCGGTCGGTCGGTGGAAGGGTGGGTGGGTGGGTTGTAGAGTGGGTGGGTGGGTTGTAGGGTGGGTGGGTCGGTCGGTCGATCGGTAGACACCGATCAGAAGGAACTAAAGACATTGATTGTCTCTTCCACAAGACAAGGACAACGTGCGGAGAACAAGTTTCCCAATGGTTGACACAGCGGCATGATGGAATCTGACCACGGTCCTCTCGGTTCGTCGTCCGGCGCTGTTACAGCCGAGGTATTGCGCTCCACACAAACCCTGATTACCAAAGTGCGCACACTTGTGTAGCTGTATTGTCTCCAGATAGCCTCATAGTAAAATATTTTATGACATTGTGTATGTTTGAGCTATTCCCTTTCTGAATGTAGTGAAGCCACACAAACTTGTCTTCTAGAGGAAGTATCTTTCCAACACAGAAGCCCTGAGTTAAAGTCCACTTATAGCTTGTGCTAGTTGTTAGCAATTCAGTATGTTGACTCAGTTGTTTAATAGTGTACCAGTTTGTATTCGGGTTAGAGACCCTTAGAGTACACAGAGCCCTGGACAGGTGCTAATCCACCCTCTCAGCAAACAATAATTACCACTGCTACAGCCACATACCCACAACATGCTTTCCTTTCCAAGACAGATTATGCAACTACAGGGGGTGAGGCCTTGTGGACATTGTCTAATGTCTTTATATAAGCAGAAATCATGTACCCTCTGTTAAGACAAGAACCCAAATCGATTTGAATAGAACATGTTTGAAAGAGTTTACAAATTTAAACATCTATGTAAATATCTATAAAACAGATTTCAAAACAATCAAGTAAATAACAAAAATCAAATAAATCAAATAAATCCTATTTAAATAAAAAAAAATCCGATTTTTTTATTTTTTAAATAAAAATCATGATTTTTTTCAACCCTGCCCCCTTATGACAATGTCCCCCTAGTGCAATATCCCCCTAGGCCAATTCTCCCTAGGATAATATAACCCTAGGACAATATACCCTCTAGTGCAATATCCCCTATGATATTAAACCCCTACGATAATATCAACCTACATCAATGTCCCCTAGGACAACATCACCCCTAGGACAATGTTCATAGGCAACAATGAAACTACAGTAAACAGTAAAATAACATTCATATTTATCTCACTGTCTACTCTTTAACTGTTTAGCTGACAGCGTTGGACACGTGAAGTTACGACTTCAAAACAACGACATCCGTTATGACGTGTTATGTAAATATGCACAAAGAGCGTTTGTTATTGAAAGGTCATAGAAAAGAAGATGGATGATCATATTTGACGTGTGTGGCCCACTAAAATTTTACACAAGTCATTTTGTAGTGTTTTGTACCGCATAAGCTTTTTTCAGAGAGCCGACCTCGTAGTCTTTGAAACACTGAGAAGTGGCCAAACCCGTTTTTGCAATTCGGCGAACTTATTGTGTGCAGACATGTTTTTGCTTATTTTGATACTGCAACGTATTAAATATTTCATTTTAACTTCCAATCAGTCGGTCGGTCGGTCAGACTGTCGGTCGGACGGTTGGTCGTTCGGGGGGTGGGTGGGAAGGAGGGTGGGTGGGTTGGTCGGTCGGTCGGTCGGTCGACCGGTAGACACCGAGCAGAAGGAACTAAAGCCATTGATTGTCTCTTCCACAAGACAAGGACAACGTGCGGAGAACAAATTTCCCAATGGTTGAAACAGCGGCATGTTGGAATCTAACCCCGGTCCTCTCGGCTCGCCGTCCGGTGCTGTTACAGCCGAGGTATTGCGCTCCACACAAACCCTGATTACCATGATGATAGGTCATAATCCCTCCGGATAAAACCTCCAAGACAATAAATTCTGGGATAGTATTCGCCATGACTGTGTCCCCTAGGACAATATCCCCTTAGCTCAATACCCCTTATGACAATGTCCCCCTAGTACTATATCCCCCTAGGACAATTCTCCCTAGGATAATATACCCTAGGACAATATACCCCCCAGTGCAATATCCCCTATGATATCAACCCCCTACGACAATACCAACCTACATCATTGTCCCTTAGGACAACACCACCCCTAGGAAAATATTCATAGGCAACAATAAAACTACAGTAAACAGTAAAATAACATTCTTATTTATCTCACTGTCTACTCTTTAACTGTTCAGCTGACAGCGTTGGATATGTGAAGTTACGACTTCAAAACAACGACATCCTTTATGACATGTTATGTAAATATGCACAAAGAGCGTCAGTTATTGAAAGGACATAGAAATGTGTGGCTCACTAAAATTTTACATAAGTCATTGTGTAGCGCCTTCTGCCGCATAATTTTTTTTAAGAGATCCGAACTCGTAGTCTTTGAAACACTGATAAGTGGCTAAACCCGTTTTTGCAATTCGGCGAACTTATTGTGTGCAGACATGTTTTTGCTTATTTTGATACCACAGCGTATTAATTATTTCATTTTAACTTCCAATCAGTCGTTCGGTGGGTCGGTGGGTGGGTCCGTCGGTTGGTGGGTAGGCCTTTCAATAAGTCGGTCGGTGAGTGAGTGGGTGAGTGGGCGGGTAGTTGTGAGTAGTCGGGTCTGTCGGTCGGTAAGCAACAAGCAAAACGGAACATTTATTGTCTCTTCAATGTAAACATGATAACGTCCTTATATTTATGTCGTTATAAAATAAGTGTATACCACTGGTGTACAATATGCTTCCTTCAGTACCAACTATAATTAAGTAAATTAGTTGCTAAATTTCAGAGGCGTTCACTGGTCTCCCTGTCTATGAAGAACATTAGTTGCCCCGATTTGTCGGGCGACATAGTGTCGCTAGATGATGTCTTTAGACGACCACTAATGCGTGCTAGATCTCGAATCGATCCAGCCAGATATTTGTCAAACTAAGAACTTCAAATAAAGCAAAAGTTACGTTTTGGCCTATGCATCTATAATTGGTACTAAACATATGCATTTCCAACTATAATGAAGAATATCACGCCATTGTTGTGTGGCAAAGCATTACAGAAAACCTCTTATGGCAGCAGACAGTGAAATGAGCAGTACAACGTAATAAAACACATCAAACATATCATGGGACAAAGCAGTGAACAAAACACACACTAAGTACCATGGCAACAGACAGTGAACTTTGCAATACAATGTGGCAAAACACACCAACCATTTAAGAGACTTAGCCTGAATGGTTAGCACATTTCTAAGATATGTATATCTAATTACCCCAAAAACGAAACTCTTTTTCCAGGTGACGTTGATTGTTCCAATTTTGTGCGTGATGCTACTACATTATTTTCTAATTGCAAGAAACTGACCCTTACATAATTATTATACGCAAAAGCTCTAGACAATGTTTTGTAATTGTACTCGACGGCTGGCGGTGCAGAACAAATATAATCTGTCGTGTCTACTGCTTTGTCCGTTTATTTGTGCTATTCCTCCATCGTGTGCTATTCCTCCATCTTGTGCTATTATTAGTGCGCGATGCTGTCTTAGCTCTTCGCAAATACTCCTGTTATGTCTAGTGTACTTCTAAACCCCAACGTTGCATGTGGAGAGATAATGTTAGACTATTGTAGACTATTTAATGTATGTGTATAACTGGGACTGAGTCTGGTCGTGGTTGGTGAAAGGATGATGTAACTCCGCTGAGTTAGCTTAGAAGTACTCCATTTAAAGCACTTTGTTTACACGATATATACTAATGCTTACTACATAGTGCAAGGGGAAACCGGTAGGGCACACACACACACACACACACACACACACACACACACACACACACACACACACACACACACACACACACACACATCGCGATATAAACCGAAAAGAACATTCGAGTAAATGCATACAAATCGACAATTGTACATCTCAAAGTTCAAGCAACGTGTAAACGCAATTTCCACTCAACCACAAGTTGATCGCTAGGTGGCGTAACCAGTAGGCGGAAATATTCACACAATGTCTTCCCGTTTCCCGGTAAAGGACTGTTCATGCGACGATCTAATTGGCAACTTCATGATTCAAACATAAAATAATCCTGTATTTTGAAGGCGAATATATTGAAAGTGACGATGTCCAAGCTCGAAAGATATGCAGAGGTATTGGCGACGAGGGATAGCGACGTTTAACTGTGAGCGGCCACACATACGAGCAAAAAGAAAGCCTGACGAATTGTGGAATATCTTCGAGAACCAAATGAACACGATCCATCAACTTCTGCATGAACATATTACACTTCACGCGTTATCGACAAAGAACAGACGATACTCTCGACTGATTTGGTGTTAGAGCAAGGACACTAGGACTCAAGTGCAACATGGCGATTACTATATTTAATAATCACTACCAACCCGCACGAAGACTTGAGGAAGGATGTACTGGGAAAGCACTAGGAATATAGCATCACCGACGCACTGAAAGAAAGGCGGAAGCATTAAACTTGTTCTGCAGATAATCAAAAGCTACAACAGGTGACTAGTTGTTGCGAGAGGTTCACGGCATAGCGCGTGTAAACAACCAACGGTGCAAAATATGTGGTACGAAACACAAACCGCGCCAGTATCCAGTTTATAATGATGAATGTCTTGCATGCAACCAGGTTGGAACAAGGCAAAGTGATGGGAACCCAAATCGAAAACCTGACAGGTCGTAGCGTCGCACAAATATACAAGAAATAAAGGTCAATTGATCCTTAGTTCGCTACAAATATGAAAAAGTACATGACGTCGACGGTGAACTAGAACCAGATCATGAATACCAGATGGAGAACTGTTTACACACTCCTGACCTACCAAAGTTACGAGAAGAAGCATATACCGTACTCTATGTACACCCTCCTGGCTTACACACTGATATTAAAAATTGACACTGGAGTCATGTGGAACACACTGCCTCAACGAACGTTAAAACAAATGTATGGCAAACGTGCGAATGCAAAAGAGGTGTTGACAACCTTTGACCGTGGCAAACTAACAGCGTACAACGGGCAGACGATAGAAGAAGAAGGGAATATTCCAATATGGTCACAAATACTCCGTATGGGACCAAATGACTTTATACGTTGTCGACGTAGATGGACCTGTCGTCGTAAGCCTCCCAACATATGAAAGACTATATCTTTTGACGTTGCATGTTGATAACGCTGACATCAGTACAAGCAGGAATGGCAAACAGAAGGTCTTGACAGCCCAGATGCGAAATATAAGCGGTCTGAAGTGATGTATCCACAGCAGTTTGACACATTCGGACACTTCGCTGGAACTGCGAAGTTGCACTTTTATGCGGGTGCCCCACGAAAATGCAGCGCGCTAATCAAACACAAGCTGAAAAGGGAATTTGACAGCATGATGCCACAAAACGTGATACGTAAGTTCGATGAACATATATATATATATATATATATATATATATATATATATATATATATATATATACGTGCGTTTGTACTGATGCTCTAGTGTACCTGTGTTGGTCTATGTAGTAGGACGAAACATAGATAACGTTCGATGAACCAATGGCTTCCTTGCTCATTGGCCATCTGGAACTTGTAGTTTGGAATGGCAATCTTGATGAATTATTTAAAATCCAAAGTTCTTATTACTATTCTCGTTGTATTGGACAACAATGTGTGTTTTAGTGGTTACAACTACGATTGTTGCATAAATCGTCGTTCTAACTTCTACTACTCGTATCTGTCGAAGCCGATACCTTACTACTACAAGTGTGTCAACAAGAGAGTGATGTGCGGCAGTCACTGTGTCGGGCAACTGCAGTAAGTGTGACAATGTGTCCTTTTACTTACATGAGTGTTAATATCAGCCAGCTGCTAAAATACTTCTGTCTTTACACTGACACTTATTCCGATATAGACCTATATTAGGGAGACTGGGATTGTCCGTCCCCATGGACACCCTAATAGGTCTTGAGATTGTATATTTAGACCTAGGGGATCAATTTCGGCTTTACATTTAACGAACATATCTTGTCCAAATGTGTGCTGTCACAAAATGTCAAAACTGTTACAAGCTAATATCCAAATCTGACTCTTAGTAGACATAGCCAAGCATCGGCAGACTTGCCTCATGCCATGGCAAATCTACCCATGGGCCTTTGCAAGTTCGCCCCACACGTAATTTAAGCAGCAAATACATATAAACAGTGCAGTTTTTCGTATTTTTATGTCAAAAAACATCATGTATGGACACAAATTTGTTAGAAATTTAAAATCCTCACAATTTCTGTTGTATCTATGAAATAAACCAGGCAAACCAAAAAACGCTTGGCACTGCATCGGCTAGAAAATGGTGAAATAAAATCTGGTTTCGATACTTTTTGTTTACTAGAAATAACACTAAACTGGACAATTGGAAGCATTTGTTAGAGTGCATGTTAGTGTGTTTATGTTCACAAGTGATCATGAGCATTTTACATCAGATATCCTACGGACGAACTTGCCCCGTAGCACATAGACGGACGTGCCTCAACGAAGATAAATATTTGTGGGCGGCAACTAAATACCACTGACACTGGACAGAGCAACAACGCAAAATCCAAACAACAGCTCTGATATAAGGACCTTACATAGTACTCTAAATGTCTAACCAATGCCATTTATAAATACTGAACATTTATCGAAACAAAATATAAAAAAAATTACTTTCAGTCACCAAAATCAATTTTCTAGTTCACAACTTTCCAGCCAGCAAAAAAAGTTACCTTGGGGGGCCACACATCTTATCGTTTTATCGGTGTAATAACCCTTCCGCTGTTGCACATGTTGCTACTCTGGTTCTGTACAAAAATTCGACGGTTTTTGCAGACCTCGACAGTTTTCGCAGAAATTGTTCGATATCGCAGCAAGAACTCGACGGTGTTCGCAGAACTTGACGATTTTTGCAGGATTCGACATTATTGGTAGTTTAGCTGATTCATTCAGCTCACTCTATTGTCATTAAGTTAAAACATCTTAAATAAATCCACTCATATTATTGATGAGTGTGTGTTTTCTTTTCTGTTGGGAGTCTGCAGTAATGCCACCAATGAATATCTCATTGAAGAACTTTTTAACTTGGCATTTTACTTTTCAGAATTACAGAGCACTGTATCTGCAAGCGCATTACTCCAGTAACAACGGCTTTTAAATTTATTCATTTAGCAGACGCTCTTATTAGCGACTTATAACAAGTGCATACAATTTAAGTTGGTAAAATAACTACATGTCACTATGGTAGCAAGCAAGTTTTTTTCTCACAAATAAAGGCTTTGTGGTGCCTAAAAATAAGATTTTTAAGAAGATTTATGTTCGTGGTCCACCAAGAGTCAGTGGTCATTTGAACACTGCATTGCATGCTGTTTGATGATCCTGTGACTTCATCGTGTGACCGAAATTACTGAATTCTGCAACGGCGCGGAAAGAACGGTTATCGGACTGGCCCCGGGGGGCGGACTTGCCACGAGGGCAGACTAGTCCCGGGAGGGCGGACATGCCACGGGAGCGGACTACTCCAGGTATCCCCTTCGTGTTCTTTTATCGAAATATTTGCCATGGACACAGGGGGGTCTTGAGACCTCTAAGACCCCCTGGATCCGCTGCTGAGTAAATCGTACGGCCGTTATTTCAACAGCACGTATTTAAACAATGTCGAAATGCCGTCTACAGCGCATGTTTCAGGAATAACAAATAAATCGTATGACATGCACAGCCCGAGGAGACAACACGAAGTACCAAGCCAAGGATTGTCGCAACTCCTCATGTTATGTCTAGTGTACTTCTTAACCCTAAAGTTGCATGTGTCTCGTCCAAGCAACTCCTCCTCTTATGTCTAGTGTACTTCTTAACCTTAAAGTTGCATGTGTCTCGTCCAAGCAACTCCTCCTCTTATGTCTAGTGTACTTCTTAACCCTAAAGTTGCATGTGTCTCGTCCAAGCAAGTTAGTTGTTAAAACATTTTTCGACCAATTTGTTTTTAGAACAAGGGCACTAGATGTCAAGTGCGACATGCAGCTGGGCGAGAACTACAGTTAATTATCATCACCACCCAGCACGAAGAATTATGTAAGGGTATGGCAAAGAAACGGTGTACTGAGAACTACAGTGTATTAGCACAATGAAACCTACCAAGAGATGACAGTGCGAAAAAGGCATAATTAAAACTTCCCATGAAACCACACAATGAACAAAGCACTACAATGTGACAAACCACACCAAACATATCATAGGATAAAACAGTAAAATTAATTATACAGCTTTATAAAACATACAAAACCTTCCTTGACAGCAGACAGTGAAATAATACCACAGTATGAAAAAAACCACCAAACACACATTGGCAGCAGGCAGTGAACTAAATGTTATGGGGTATCACTACAGTGTGACAAAATATATCACACATACAACGAGATAAAATAGAGAAGTGAGCAATACAGTGTGACAATGTACACAACATATACCATGGGATAAAACGTTGAACTTAAAATTGCAGAGTGACAAAACGCACAAAATTTCCCAGGGTAACAGCAAGTGAACTTATGTCTACATTGTGACAAACCAAAGCAAACACACCATGGGTTAAAACTGTGAACGGACCACTACATTGTAACAAAATACACATAACCTCCCTTTGCAACAGACAGTGAACTAAGCATTACACTATGGAAATCACATCAGACAAACCACGGGATATAGCATTGAACTGGGCAATACAGCGTGACAAATCACACATAGTGAACGTAGCAATGCATTGTTATAAAACACACCAATTGTATCACGGGATAATATAGCGAACTGCATATTAGAACGTGTCAAAACATATAAACAACTCCAAAGGCAGCAGTCAGTGAACTAAGCACTAAAGTGATACAAAACGTCCCAAAGACAGCATAGGTTAAACCAGTGAAGTAAGCACTACATGGTATCAAAACACACAATACTTATCATGGCAGTAGACAGTGAAATATACACTACACTATGAACAACTACAACGAGCAAACCGCTGGATAAAAAAGTTAAGTTAACACTAGAGCGCGACATAACACAAGAAACCTCCCATGGGGTAAGTCAGTGAACTAAGTAGTGCAGTATGAGTGAGGGAACATACCAATGAATAAAACAGTGAACTTATCACTACAGCGTGAAAAAACGTACCCAAGCTACCATTGCAGCAGACACTGAACCAAGCACTACGCTGTGAAAAAACGTACCAAATAAAGACAAAACGGGGAACTGAAAACTAGATCGCGACAAATCACGCAACTCACTCCCATGGCATGAAAAACAGTGAACTTAGTACAGGAGCGTGAAGAAACACACACAACCGCCCATGGCAGCAGACAATGAACTAAGCACTAAAGTTTGACAAAACACACCCAGCCTCCAATGGGACAAACAGCTTAACCCAAAGCAGGAAATCCTTTATTGCTGCCTGCATAAGATCCACGCCCGCTCATATTGAGCTCGGCGAGTACTACAGTTAATAACCACTACCATCCCGCACGAAGACTTCTGTAAGGGTGTGCTGGGAAAGCACTAGGGATATAACATTACCGACGTACTGAAAGGAAGGCGGAAGCATCAAGCTCTTTCTGCAGGAAATCAAAAGCTACAATAGATGATTAGCGGGCGCGCAGAGGATCACGGTAAACAACCAGCGGTGCAAAACATGTGGTTCGAAACACAAACCACGCCAATATCCAGCTTACAGTGAAGAATATCGTTCATGCGATCAGGTGGGAACTGTGCAAAGTGATGTAAGACCAGGGAACCCAGATCAAAAACCTGACTGGCCGCAGCGTTGCAGAAATACACACGAAAAAAGAGGCAATCGATCCCGATTTCTTAGAAAGTAGATGAAATCGAAGGTGAACATGAACATGATCACGTATACCAACATGAATTTAGAGAGGTGACTTTGAGTGATAACTATTTACACTCTCCCGACCAACGACACACACGAGAAGACGCAAGGTTGTCCTCCATGTACCTCCTCCTGGCTTACCTCACGGCAATTACACATTGATATAAAAAATAACAAAGGAGTCATTGGAAACACTCTGCCTCTACGCACATTCAGACACATGTATGGCAAACGTGCGAATACAAACGTTAACGCTCACAACAAAACAATCAACCAGGGCAAACCGAAGGTCAGGCCAGCCCAGATACGAAATATCACCGATATGAAAACGATGTATCCACAGCAGTTTGACAAATTCAGAAACTTCGCTGGAACTGCGAAGTTGCACCACAAACTGATGCCCCACAAAAGTGCAGCGTGCACAACAAAGACTAGCTGAAGCGACAATTTGACAGCTGGGTTTCACAACATGTGATACGTAATTTCGATGAACACAAAAACTGGTGTTCAAATCTATCTTTCACTACCAACTACCAAGAAGGTGCGTCTGGACCCAAAGAGAATAAATGACGGTTTGAGGAGATGTCCGCCCAAGATCCCGACGGTTGAAGAATTGAACTCAGAGTTAGCAAATGTCACAGTTTTCAGCATGTTTAGAGACAAAAGCAGGCTACTGGGTGATACATCTTGATGAAGAGTTACAATTAATGACATCCTTCTGAACACAGTTTTGTTGTTACTGCTCCATTTCGACTGAGCACTTATCATGATATATTAAAGACAAGGATGAATGAGATCCTGGAAAGCCAATATAAAATAAAACATTAAATTGTCCCCACATTATTTGTAGGGAACGAAAGTCATGATACACACATGCTAAAATTTCAATAATTTAACAAACCAGTTTATTTAGACAATTATCCAAATTTGTTCTATAAATAAATTGTTGATTATTACCTTCGAACTACCGGGAAAGAAACGGAAGAAAAATGTGGCTTAAGTTAAATACTAAGTTCAGAAACGGATTTTTACGATGTCGGACACATGCTCGCCACCTGGGCGGAAAACCTTACTTGTGGTTCCAGTACAACAGACCAATGCGGCTAATAACTTCCAAACATTATCCAAAATTGTAGGTGTTCGTTCTATTAGAAAAACACTATTTTTTTAGGAGTGGATAAGTAATCGCCTACACAGGGCGACAAAAACCATTGATCGACTTCGTTTGGCTATTTTTGTGCAGTGGAACACAGGACAAGAACCACCTCCAGACGTGGTATCTCTGGCAAGAGCTATTGATCAAGCGACACATCATCCACATCCAAAATGAATGCACGTATTATAGACGTATGGAATCTTCACAGTGGTAAAGCAGCGTTTCACAGAGTTTTCCTCATCACTTCGGCCAAATGGAACGTTCTGGTCATCATACATTGATATTGTAGATATTCTGTTGGAGTTTATTCGGTCCACCAGAGAGGCTGGTTGGAACTTGCACATTCAGTGTTTGCTAGAAATGATGCAATGGTTGGCAACATATGACAGGATAAATTTTGCCAGATACTTGTCAGCATTTGTTCTACAAAGATAACACAAATTATTCCAGATGCTCGCACATTCCTTTTCTGTAGTGAATTTGCCTTGCAATCAGTCGGTCGGTGGGTCGGTGGGTGGGTCGGTGGGTCGGTGGATAGGTCTGGGTGGGGCACCTGCTTTGTGGATCTTCGGAGAGCCATATACCCATGGTACTTTATTCTAGGGTTGGGTATAAATACCAATATTGGTTTTGTGTGATCTTTCCCTTCTTCTCCAGTGCGTTTAACACTGATTAATTATTCCTTTTACTTTCTGGTCGGATCCTTCTTTAGTTTCTCATACGTTGCTTTGTCAATTATCAGCTTACTCATTTTCCATTGATTTTTTCTTCATCATGACTTGATCAAGTGAAATATATTACTTCAAATGTAGATCACAATATTTAAACGATGTTTCATACGGGTGATAAAACGTCAATGACTTGCCACGCGAAAAGACAAGTGATGTTGGAAATACTACGTAATGGGATACTAGGGTATACATGTGGAGGAGCGGTGGTTTAGTGTTTGGAGTAGTGTAATACTAGGGTATACATGTGGAGGAGCGGTGGTTTAGTGTTTGGAGCACCCGCCTGTCGATCAAGAGTATTGTAGTTCGATGTCACGTAAGGCCGTTCCCAAGATTGGGGAGATTTATTCGCCCTTCTATGCTTGTGTGTTTCGGAAGAGATGGTGTATATGCCAAGAGGAATAACATATCACACATAGGAGATAAATGCAGTAACCTGTGCTAACAAGGGGGTGGCGTTCTATGCATCTGACCCATAATAACTCCCGCTTCCATGTAAGGCGCGTGACAGGCGCCGAGCAGGCAGTGTGTACGAAACTGACTCTATAGAGGGGTGCGTCTAAAACAGTATATGGATGTAGTGTATAAATGATTGTAATGACACAAAAGGCACATCAAAAACCCATGCAAACAACACTAAAAACGACACAAAATAATATTCCATCTTCCTATAGGTGCTTGCGTAGCACTGAACTCGTAATGTAGTGTCACACAGTTGACGTGTAATCACTAACCAAATACACGAATGTCAATACAGAAACCGTACTTTCACGTAGTTCCTGCTAGACGGTTGAGACTGAATGGTTATTGTACTGCTGCATTGCTTCGGCTATTGCAATGTCAACTGATCCCGATCGACAACCTTCTCCATCCAGTTATCTTCCTTCTCCGCCTTCCCCATATCCTTCTTAAACCAGTCTGTCCCTTTGCTTGCGACCACGCTGTTTCACAGCCCCTGCTATATTTGGTAGTTGCCCTCCTTTATCAGTAGTACCAGCAGTAGTAGACGAACAAGTGACACCGTGCAAAGTGAATGTGGCGTGGTGTTCCAACATTACATAATTAATGTGTCAACTTTTACCCGAGGACGCGAAATGTTAAACTGACTGCTTTGACAATATCTCAACCATATTACATGTCTTAATTGTCGTTGTTTTATTGTGCGACCTGGCATATGTCCCTTCACAAGTCCCGTCGCTTATCCTCTACAACTCGTAATAATGTATACGAAACATATAAATGAAAAAAAACCCGTTGGATAGGTGAAGTTACGTCTTCAAAAGAACGACATCTGTCAGGACAAATTATGCGCCAGTTATTGAAAGGCCAGCGAAGAGAAGATAATTTATCACACTTGACGCGTGTCGGTCGGTCGGTCGGTCGGTCGGTCGGTCGGTCGGTCGGTCGGTCGGTCGGTCGGTCGGTCGGTCGGTCGGTCGGTCGGTCGGTCGGTCGGTCGGTCGGTCGGTCGGTCGGTCGGTCGGTCGGTCGGTCGGTCGGTCGGTCGGTCGGTCGGTCGGTCGGTCGGTCGGTCGGTCGGTCGGTCGGTCGGTCGGTCGGTCGGTCGGTCGGTCGGTCGGTCGGTCGGTCGGTCGGTCGGTCGGTCGGTCGGTCGGTCGGTCGGTCGGTCGGTCGGTCGGTCGGTCGGTCGGCGGAAGGGTGGGTGGGTGGGTTGTAGAGTGGGTGGGTCGGTCGGTCGATCGGTAGACACCGATCAGAAGGAACTAAAGACATTGATTGTCTCTTCCACAAGACAAGGACAACGTGCGGAGAACAAGTTTCCGAATGGTTGACACAGCGGCATGTTGGAATCTGACCCCGGTCCTCTCGGTTCGTCGTCCGGCGCTGTTACAGCCGAGGTATTGCGCTCCACACAAACCCTGATTACCATGATGATAGGTCATAATCCCTCCAGATAAAATCCTCCTAGACTATAACCTCTGGGATAGTATTCGACATGACTGTGTCCCCTAGGGCAAAATCATGATTTAAATCACTCCAAAAAATAAAACAAATCATTGATTTATGACTTTTTTTACTTCCGGGTTTTTTAATCGCTGATTTATATGAATTTAAGACAAATAATTGTTTACAAGCATCGAGATCAACAAAGTTTTGTATATTTTTTAATAAAAACACAAAGTGCGCACACTTGTGTAGCTGTATTGTCTCCAGATAGCCTCATAGTAAAATATTTTATGACATTGTGTATGTTTGAGCTATTCCCTTTCTGAATGTAGTGAAGCCACACAAACTTGTCTTCCAGAGGAAGTATCTTTCCAACACAGAAGCCCTGAGTTAAAGTCCACTTATAGCTTGTGCTAGTTGTTAGCAATTCAGTATGTTGACTCAGTTGTTTAATAGTGTACCAGTTTGTATTCGGGTTAGAGACCCTTAGAGTACACAGATCCCTGGACAGGTGCTAATCCACCCTCTCAGCAAACAATAATTACCACTGCTACAGCCACAGACCCACAACATGCTTTCCTTTCCAAGACAGATTATGCAACTACAGGGGGTGAGGCCTTGTGGACATTGTCTAATGTCTTTATATAAGCAAAAATCATGTACCCTCTGTTAAGACAAGAACCCAAATCGATTTGAATAGAACATGATTGAAAGAGTTTACAAATTTAAACATCTATATTAATATCTATATACCAGATTTCAAAACAATCAAATAAATAACAAAAATCAAATAAATCCTATTTAAATAAAAAAAATCCGATTTTTTTATTTTTTAAATAAAAATCATGATTTTTTTCATCCCTGCCCCCTTATGACAATGTCCCCCTAGTACAATATCCCCCTAGGCCAATTCTCCCTAGGATAATATACCCCTAGGACAATATACCCTCTAGTGCAATATCCCCTATGATATTAACCCCCTACGATAATATCAACCTACACCAATGTCCCCTAGAACAACATCACCCCTAGGACAATGTTCATAGGCGACAATAAAACTACAGTAAACAGTAAAATAACATTCATATTTATCTCACTGTCTACTCTTTAACTGTTCAGCTGACAGCGTTGGACACGTGAAGTTACGACTTCAAAACAACGACATCCGTTATGACGTGTTATGTAAATATGCACAAAGAGCGTTTGTTATTGAAAGGTCATAGAAGAGAAGATGGATGATCATATTTGACGTGTGTGGCCCACTAAAATTTTACACAAGTCATTTTGTAGTGTTTTGTTCCGCATAAGCTTTTTTCAGAGAGCCGACCTCGTAGTCTTTGAAACACTGAGAAGTGGCCAAACCCGTTTTTGCAATTCGGCGAACTTATTGTGTGCAGACATGTTTTTGCTTATTTTTATACTGCAACGTATTAAATATTTCATTTTAACTTCCAATCAGTCGGTCGGTCGGTCAGTCTGTCGGTCGGACGGTTGGTCGTTCGGGGGGTGGGTGGGAGGGAGGGAGGGTGGGTGGGTTGGTCGGTCGATCGGTCGATCGGTAGTCACCGAGCAGAAGGAACTAAAGCCATTGATTGTCTCTTCCACAAGACAAGGACAACGCGCGGAGAACAAATTTCCCAATGGTTGAAACAGCGGCATGTTGGAATCTAACCCCGATCCTCTCGGTTCGCCGTCCGGCGCTGTTACCGCCGAGGTATTGCGCTCCACACAAACCCTGGTTACCATGATGATAGGTCATATTCCCTCCGGATAAAATCCTCCTAGACAATAACCTCTGGGATAATATCCGCCATGACTATATCCCCTAGGACAATAACCCCTTAGAACAATACCTCCTTATGACAATGTCCGTCTTGTACAATATCCCTGTAGGACAATTCTCCCTAGGATAGTATCCCCCTATGACAATATACCCCCTAGTGCAATATCCCCCTATGATATCAACCCCTTACGACAATATCAACCTACATCAATGTCCCCTAGGACAACATCACCCCTAGGAAAATATTCATAGGCAACAATAAAACTAGAGTAAATAGTAAAATAACATTCTTATTTATCTCACTGTCTACTCTTTAACTGTTCAGCTGACAGCGTTGGATACGTGAAGTTACGACTTCAAAACAACGACATCCTTTATGACATGTTATGTAAATATGCACAAAGAGCGTCAGTTATTGAAAGGTCATAGAAGTGTGTGGCTCACTAAAATTTTACATAAGTCATTGTGTAGCGCCTTCTGCCGCATAATTTTTTTTAAGAGATCCGAACTCGTAGTCTTTGAAACACTGATAAGTGGCCAAACCCGTTTTTGCAATTCGGCGAACTTATTGTGTGCAGACATGTTTTTGCTTATTTTGATACCACAGCGTATTAATTATTTCATTTTAACTTCCAATCAGTCGTTCGGTGGGTCGGTGGGTGGGTCCGTCGGTTGGTGGGTAGGCCTTTCAATCAGTCGGTCGGTGAGTGAGTGGGTGAGTGGGCGGGTAGTTGTGAGTAGTCGGGTCTGTCGGTCGGTAAGCAACAAGCAAAACGGAACATTTATTGTCTCTTCAATGTAAACATGATAACGTCCTTATATTTATGTCGTTATAAAATAAGTGTATACCACTGGTGTACAATATGCTTCCTTCAGTACCAACTATAATTAAGTAAATTAGTTGCTAAATTTCAGAGGCGTTCACTGGTCTCCCTGTCTATGAAGAACATTAGTTGCCCCGATTTGTCGGGCGACATAGTGTCGCTAGATGATGTCTTTAGACGATCACTAATGCGTGCTAGATCTCGAATCGATCCAGCCAGATATTTGTCAAACTAAGAAGTTCAAATAAAGCAAAAGTTACGTTTTGGCCTATGCATCTATAATTGGTACTAAACATATGCATTTCCAACTATAATGAAGAATATCACGCCATTGTTGTGTGGCAAAGCATTACAGAAAACCTCTTATGGCAGCAGACAGTGAAATGAGCAGTACAACGTAATAAAACACATCAAACATATCATGGGACAAAGCAGTGAACAAAACACACACTAAGTACCATGGCAACAGACAGTGAACTTTGCAATACAATGTGGCAAAACACACCAACCATTTAAGAGACGTAGCCTGAATGGTTAGCACATTTCTAAGATATGTATATCTAATTATCCCAAAAACGAAACTCTTTTTCCAGGTGACGTTGATTGTTCCAATTTTGTGCGTGATGCTGCTACATTATTTTCTAATTGCAAGAAACTGACCCTTACATAATTATTATACGCTCTAGACTATGTTTTGTAATTGTACTCGACGGCTGGCGGTGCAGAACAAATATAATCTGTCGTGTCTACTGCTTTGTCCGTTTATTTGTGCTATTCCTCCATCGTGTGCTATTCCTCCATCTTGTGCTATTATTAGTGCGCGATGCAGTCTTAGCTCTTCGCAAATACTCCTGTTATGTCTAGTGTACTTCTAAACCCCAAAGTTGCATGTGGAGAGATAATGTTACACTATTGTAGACTATTTAATGTATGTGTATAAATGGGACTGAGTCTGGTCGTGGTTGGTGAAAGGATGATGTAACTCCGCTGAGTTAGCTTAGAAGTACTCCATTTAAAGCACTTTGTTTGCACGATATATACTAATGCTTACTACATAGTGCAAGGGGAAACCGGTAGGGCACACACACACACACATCGCGATATAAACTGAAAAGAACATTCGAGTAAATGCATAAAAATCGACAATTGTACATCTCAAAGTTCAAGCAACGTGCAAACGCAATTTCCACTCAACCACAAGTTGATCGCTAGGTGGCGTAACCAGTAGGCGGAAATATTCACACAATGTCTTCCCGTTTCCCGGTAACGGACTGTTCATGCGACGATCTAATTGGCAACTTCCTTCTTCAAACATAAAATAATCCTGTATTTTGAAGACGAATATATTGAAAGTGACGATGTCCAAGCTCGAAAGATATGCAGAGGTATTGGCGACGAGGGATAGCGACGTTTAACTGTGAGCGGCCACACATACGCGCAAAAAGAAAGCCTGACGAATTGTGGAATATCTTCGAGAACCAAATGAACACGATCCATCAACTTCTGCATGAACATATTACACTTCACGCGTTATCGACAAAGAACAGACGATACTCTCGACTGATTTGGTGTTAGAGCAAGGACACTAGGACTCAAGTGCAACGTGGAGCTGGGCGATTACTATAGTTAATAATCACTACCAACCCGCACGAAGACTTGAGGAAGGATGTACTGGGAAAGCACTAGGAATATAACATCACCGACGCACTGAAGGAAAGGCGGAAGCATTAAACTTGTTCTGCAGATAATCAAAAGCTACAACAGGTGACTAGTGGTTGCGAGAGGTTCACGGCACAGCGCGTGTAAACAACCAACGGTGCAAAATATGTGGTACGAAACACAAACCGCGCCAGTATCCAGTTTATAATGATGAATGTCTTGCATGCAACCAGGTTGGAACTAGGCAAAGTGATGGGAACCCAGATCGAAAACCTGACAGGTCGTAGCGTCGCAAAAATATACAAGAAATAAAGGTCAATTGATCCTTAGTTCGCTACAAATATGAAAAAGTACATGACGTCGACGGTGAACTAGAACTTGATCATGAATACCAGATGGAGAACTGTTTACACACTCCTGACCTACCAAAGTTACGAGAAGAAGCATATACCGTACTCTATGTACACCCTCCTGGCTTACACACTGATATTAAAAATTGACACTGGAGTCATGTGGAACACTCTGCCTCAACGAACGTTAAAACAAATGTATGGCAAACGTGCGAATGCAAAAGAGGTGTTGACAACCTTTGACCGTGGCAAACTAACAGCGTACAACGGGCAGACGATAGAAGAAGAAGGGAATATTCCAATATGGTCACAAATACTCCGTATGGGACCAAATGACATTATACGTTGTCGACGTAGATGGACCTGTCGTCGTAAGCCTCCCAACATATGAAAGACTATATCTTTTGACGATGCATGTTGATAACGCTGACATCAGTACAAGCAGGAATGGCAAACAGAAGGTCTTGACAGCCCAGATGCGAAATATAAGCGGTCTGAAGTGATGTATCCACAGCAGTTTGACACATTCGGACACTTCGCTGGAACTGCGAAGTTGCACTTTTATGCGGGTGCCCCACAAAAATGCAGCGCGCTAATCAAACACAAGCTGAAAAGGGAATTTGACAGCATGATGCCACAAAAGGTGATACGTAAGTTCGATGAACATATATATATATATATATATATATATATATATATATATATATATATATATATATATATATATATATATATATATATATATATATATATATATACGTGCGTTTGTACTGATGCTCTAGTGTACCTGTGTTGGTCTATGTAGTAGGACGAAACATAGATAATGTTCGATGAACCAATGGCTTCCTTACTCATTAGCCATCTGGAACTTGTAGTTTGGAATGGCAATCTTGATGAATTATTTAAAATCCAAAGTTCTTATTACTATTCTCGTTGTATTGGACAACAATGTGTGTTTTAGTGGTTACAACTACGATTGTTGCATAAATCGTCGTTCTAACTTCTACTACTCGTATCTGTCGAAGCCGATACCTTACTACTACAAGTGTGTCAACAAGAGAGTGGTGTGCGGCAGTCACTGTGTCGGGCAACTGCAGTAAGTGTGACAATGTGTCTTTTTACTTACATGAGGGTTAATATCAGCCAGCTGCTAAAATACTTCTGTCTTTACACTGATACTTGTTCCGATATAGACCTATATATGAGGGAGACTGGGATTGTCCGTTCCCATGGACACCCTAATAAGTCATGAGTTATATTGTATATTTAGACCTAGGGGATCAATTTCGGCTTTAAATTTAACGAACATATCTTGTTCAAATGTGCGCTGTCACAAAATGTCAAAACTGTTACAAGCTAATATCCAAATCTGACTCTTAGTAGACATAGCCAAGCATGGGCAGACTTGCCTCATGCCATGGCAAGTCCACCCATGGGCCTTTGCAAGTTCGCCCCACACGTAATTTAAGCAGCAAATACATATGAACAGTGCAGTTTTGTCGTATTGTTATATCAAAAAACATCATGTATGTGACACAAATTTGTTAGAAATTTAAAATCCTCACAATTTCTGTTGTATCTATGAAATAAACCAGGCAAACCAAAAAACGCTTGGCACTGCATCGGCTAGAAAATGGTGAAATAAAATCTGGTTTCGGTACTTTTTGTTTACTAGAAATAACACTAAACTGGACAATTGGAAGCATTTGTTAGAGTGCATGTTAGTGTGTTTATGTTCACAAGTGATCATGAGCATTTTACATCAGATATCCTACGGACGAATTTGCCCCGTAGCACATAGACGGACGTGCCTCAACGAAGATAAATATTTGTGGGCGGCAACTAAATACCACTGACACTGGACAGAGCAACAACGCAACATCCAAACAACAGCTCTGATATAAGGACCTTACATAGTACTCTAAATGTCTAACCAATGCCATTTATAAATACTGAACATTTATCGAAACAAAATATAAAAAAAATTACTTTCAGTCACCAAAATCAATTTTCTAGTTCACAACTTTCCAGCCAGCAAAAAAAGTAACCTTGGGGGCCACACATCTTATCGTTTTATCGGTGTAATAACCCTTCCGCTGTTGCACATGTTGCTACTCTGGTTCTGTACAAAAATTCGACGGTTTTTGCAGACCTCGACAGTTTTCGCAGAAATTGTTTGATATAGCAGCAAGAACTCGACGGTGTTCGCAGAACTTGACGGTTTTTGCAGGATTCGACATTATTGGTAGTTTAGCTGATTCATTCAGCTCACTCTATTGTCATTAAGTTAAAACATCTTAAATAAATTCACTCATATTATTGAAGAGTGTGTGTTTTCTTTTCTGTTGGGAGTCTGCAGTAATGCCACCAATGAATATCTCATTGAAGAACTTTTTAACTTGGCATTTTACTTTTCAGAATTACAGAGCACTGTGACTGCAAGCGCATTACTCCAGTAACAACGGCTTTTAAATTTATTCATTTAGCAGACGCTCTTATTAGCGACTTATAACAAGTGCATTCAATTTAAGTTGGTAAAATAACTACATGTCACTATGGTAGCAAGCAAGTTTTTTCTCACAAATAAAGGCTTTGTGGTGCCTAAAAATAAGATTTTTAAGAAGATTTATGTTCGTGGTCCACCAAGAGTCAGTGGTCATTTGAACACTGCATTGCATGCTGTTTGATGATCCTGTGACTTCATCGTGTGACCGAAATTACTGAATTCTGCAACGCCGCGGAAAGAACGGTTAGCGGACTAGCCCCGGGGGCGGACTTGCCACGAGGGCAGACTAGTCCCGGGAGGGCGGACTTGCCACGGGAGCGGACTACTCCAGGTATCCCCTTCGTGTTCTTTTATCGAAATATTTGCCATGGACACAGGTGGGTCTTGAGACCTCTAAGACCCCCTGGATCCGCTGCTGAGTAAATCGTACGGCCGTTATTTCAACAGCAGGTATTTAAACAATGTCGAGATGCCTTCTACAGCGCATGTTTCAGGAGTAACAAATAAATCGTATGACATGCACAGCCCGAGGAGACAACACGAAGTACCAAGCCAAGGATTGTCGCAACTCCTCATGTTATGTCTAGTGTACTTCTTAACCCTAAAGTTGCATGTGTCTCGTCCAAGCAACTCCTCCTCTTATGTCTAGTGTACTTCTTAACCTTAAAGTTGCATGTGTCTCGTCCAAGCAACTCCTCATGTTATGTCTAGTGTACTTCTTAACCCTAAAGTTGCATGTGTCTCGTCCAAGCAAGTTAGTTGTTAAAACATTTTTCGACCAATTTGCTTTTAGAACAAGGGCACTAGATGTCAAGTGCGACATGCAGCTGGGCGAGAACTACAGTTAATTATCATCACCACCCAGCACGAAGAATTATGTAAGGGTATGGCAAAGAAACGGTGTACTGAGAACTACAGTGTATTAGCACAAAGAAACTACCAAGAGATGACAGTGCGAAAAAGGCATAATTAAAACTTCCCATGAAACCACACAATGAACAAAGCACTACAGTGTGACAAACCACACCAAACATATCATAGGATAAAACAGTAAAATTAATTCTACAGCTTTATAAAACATACAAAACCTTCCTTGACAGCAGACAGTGAAATAATACCACAGTATGAAAAAAACCACCAAACACACATTGGCAGCAGGCAGTGAACTAAATATTATGGCGTGGCACTACAGTGTGACAAAATATATCACACATACAACGAGATAAAATAGAGAAGTGAGCAATACAGTGTGACAATGTACACAACATATACCATGGGATAAAACGTTGAACTTAAAATTGCAGAGTGACAAAACGCACAAAATTTCCCAGGGTAACAGCAAGTGAACTTATGTCTACATTGTGACAAACCAAAGCAAACACACCATGGGTTAAAACTGTGAACGGACCACTACATTGTAACAAAATACACATAACCTCCCTTTGCAACAGAGAGTGAACTAAGCATTACACTATGGAAATCACATCAGACATACCACGGGATATAGCATTGAACTGGGCAATACAGCATGACAAATCACACATACTGAACGTAGCACTGCATTGTTATAAAACACACCAATTGTATCACGGGATAATATAGCGAACTGCATATTAGAACGTGTCAAAACATATAAACAACTCCAAAGGCAGCATTCAGTGAACTAAGCACTAAAGTGATACAAAACGTCCCAAAGACAGCATAGGTTAAACCAGTGAAGTAAGCACTACATGGTATCAAAACACACAATACTTATCATGGCAGTAGACAGTGAAATATACACTACATTATGAACAACTACAACGAGCAAACCGCTGGATAAAAAAGTTCAGTTAACACTAGAGCGCGACATAACACAAGAAACCTCCCATGGGGTAAGTCAGTGAACTAAGTAGTGCAGTATGAGTGAGGGAACAAACCAATGAATAAAACAGTGAACTTATCACTACAGCGTGAAAAAACGTACCCAAGCTACCATTGCAGCAGACACTGAACCAAGCACTACGCTGTGAAAAAACGTACCAAATAAAGACAAAACGGGGAACTGAAAACTAGATCGCGACAAATCACGCAACTCACTCCCATGGCATAAAAAACAGTGAACTTAGTACAGGAGCGTGAAGAAACACACACAACCGCCCATGGCAGCAGACAATGAACTAAGCACTAAAGTTTGACAAAACACACCCAGCCTCCAATGGGACAAAACAGCTTAACCCAAAGCAGGAAATCCTTTATTGCTGCCTGCATAAGATCCACGCCCGCTCATATTGAGCTCGGCGAGTACTACAGTTAATAATCACTACCATCCCGCACGAAGACTTCTGTAAGGGTGTGCTGGGAAAGCACTAGGGATATAACATTACCGACGTACTGAAAGGAAGGCGGAAGCATCAAGCTCTTTCTGCAGGAAATCAAAAGCTACAATAGATGATTAGCGAGTGCGCAGAGGGTCAGGGTATAGCGCGTGTAAACAACCAGCGGTGCAAAACATGTGGTACGAAACACAAACCACGCCAATATCCAGCTTACAGTGAAGAATATCGTTCATGCGATCAGGTGGGAACTGTGCAAAGTGATGTAAGACCAGGGAACCCATGTCAAAAACCTGATTGGCCGCAGCGTTGCAGAAATACACACGAAAAAAGGTGAACATGAACATGATCACGTATACCAGCATGAATTTAGCGAGGTGACTTTGAGTGATAACTATTTACACTCTCCCGACCAACGACACACACGAGAAGACGCAAGGTTGTCCTCCATGTACCTCCTCCTGGCTTACCTCACGGCAATTACACATTGATATAAAAAATAACAAAGGAGTCATTGGAACACTCTGCCTCTACGCACATTCAGACACATGTATGGCAAACGTGCGAATACAAACGAACTTTAGACAACCTTAGACCATGGCAAATTAACAGCGTACAATGGGCAGAAGATAGCAGAAGTAGAATACTCGGGTATGGTTCCGACACAAGTGCTCCGTATGGGACCAAACGACATTATACGTTGATGACGCAGATGAACCTGTCGTCGTAGGCCTCCCAAAATGTGAAAGATTACATCTTGTGACGATGCATGTTGATAACGCTCACAACAAAACAACCAACCAGGGCAAACCGAAGGTCAGGCCAGCCCAGATACGAAATATCACCGATATGAAATCGATGTATCCACAGCAGTTTGACAAATTCAGAAACTTCGCTGGAACTGCGAAGTTGCACCACAAACTGATGCCCCACAAAAGTGCAGCGTGCACAACAAAGACTAGCTGAAGCGACAATTTGACAGCTGGGTGTCACAACAGGTGATACGTAAGTTCGATGAACACAAAAACTGGTGTTCAAATCTATCTTTCACTACCAAGAAGGTGCGTCTGGACTAAAAGAGAATAAATGATTTTTTGAGGATATGTCCGCCCAGAAGAATTGAACTCAGAGTTAGCAAATGTCACAGTTTTCAGCATGTTTAGAGACAAAAGCAGGCTACTGGGTGATGCATCTTGATGAAGAGTTACAATTAATGACATCCTTCTGAACACAGTTTTGTTGTTACTGCTCCATTTCGACTGAGCACTTATCATGATATATTAAAGACAAGGATGGGTGAGATCATGGAAAGCCAATATAAAATAAAACATCAAATTGTCCCCACATTATTTGTAGGGAACGAAAGTCATGATACACACATGCTAAAATTTCAATAATTTAACAAACCAGTTTATTTAGACAATTATCCAAATTTGTTCTATAAATAAATTAAGTTAAGTTAAGTTAAAGACTAAGTTCAGAAACGGATTTTTACGATGTCGGACACATGCTCGCCACCTGGGCGGAAAACCTTACTTGTGGTTCCAGTACAACAGACCAATGCGGCTAATAACTTCCAAACATTATCCAACATTGTAGGTGTTCGTTCTATTAGAAAAACACTATTTTTTTAGGAGTGGATAAGTAATCGCCCACACAGGGCGACAAAAACAATTGATCGACTTCGTTTGGCTATTTTTGTGCAGTGGAACACAGGACAAGAACCACCTCCAGACGTGGTATCACTGGCAAGAGCTATTGATCAAGCGACACATAATCCACATCCAAAATGAATGCACGTATTACAGACATATGGAATCTTCACAGTGGTAAAGCAGCGTTTCACAGAGTTTTCCTCATCACTTCGGCCAAATGGAACGTTCTGGTCATCATACATTGATATTGTAGATATTCTGTTGGAGTTTATTCGGTCCACCAGAGAGGCTGGTTGGAACTTGCACATTCAGTGTTTGCTAGAAATGATGCAATGGTTGGCATCATATGACAGGATAAATTTTACCAGATACTTGTCAGCATTTGTTCTACAAAGATAACACAAATTCTTCCAGATGCTCGCACATTCCTTTTCTGTAGTGAATTTGCCTTGCAATCAGTCGGTCGGTGGGTCAGTGGGTGGGCCGGTGGGTCGGTGGGTCGGTGGATAGGTCTGAGTGGGGCACCTGCTTTGTGGATCTTCGGAGAGCCATATACCCATGGTACTTTATTCTAGGGTTGGGTATAAATACCAATATTGGTTTTGTGTGATCTTTCCCTCCTTCTACAGTGCGTTTAACACTGATTAATTATTCCTTTTACTTTCTGGTCGGATCCTTCTTTAGTTTCTCATACGTTGCTTTGTCAATTATCAGCTTACTCATTTTCCATTGATTTTTTCTTCATCATGACTTGATCAAGTGAAATATATTACTTCAAATGTAGATCACAATATTTAAACGATGTTTCATACGGGTGATAAAACGTCAATGACTTGCCACGCGAAAAGACTTATATGTAGGATGGCCACGACAAGTGATGTTGGAAATACTACGTAATGGGATACTAGGGTATACATGTGGAGGAGCGGTGGTTTAGTGTTTGGAGTAGTGTAATACTAGGGTATACATGTGGAGGAGCGGTGGTTTAGTGTTTGGAGCACCCGCCTGTCGATCAAGAGTATTGTAGTTCGATGTCACGTAAGGCCGTTCCCAAGATTGGGGAGTTTTATTCGCCCTTCTATGCTTGTGTGTTTCGGAAGAGATGGTGTATATGCCAAGAGGAATAACATATCACACATAGGAGATAAATGCAGTAACCTGTGCTAACAAGGGGGTGGCGTTCTATGCATCTGACCCATAATAACTCCCGCTTCCATGTAAGGCGCGTGACAGGCGCCGAGCAGGCAGTGTGTACGAAACTGACTCTATAGAGGGGTGGGTCTAAAACAGTATATGGATGTAGTGTATAAATGATTGTAATGACACAAAAGGCACATCAAAAACCCATGCAAACAACACTAAAAACGACACAAAATAATATTCCATCTTCCTATAGGTGCTTGCGTAGCACTGAACTCGTAATGTAGTGTCACACAGTTGACGTGTAATCACTAACCAAATACACGAATGTCAATACAGAAACCGTACTTTCACGTAGTTCCTGCTAGACGGTTGAGGCTGAATGGTTATTGTACTGCTGCATTGCTTCGGCTATTGCAATGTCAACTGATCCCGATCGACAACCTTTTCCATCCAGTTATCTTCCTTCTCCGCCTTCCCCATATCCTTCTTAAACCAGTCTGTCCCTTTGCTTGCGACCACGCTGTTTCACAGCCCCTGCTATATTTGGTAGTTGCCCTCCTTTATCAGTAGTACCAGCAGTAGTAGACGAACAAGTGACACCGTGCAAAGTGAATGTGGCGTGGTGTTCCAACATTACATAATTAATGTGTCAACTTTTACCCGAGGACGCGAAATGTTAAACTGACTGCTTTGACAATATCTCAACCATATTACATGTCTTAATTGTCGTTGTTTCATTGTGCGACCTGGCATATGTCCCTTCACAAGTCCCGTCGCTTATCCTCTACAACTCGTAATAATGTATACGAAACATATAAATGAAAAAAACCCCGTTGGATAGGTGAAGTTACGTCTTCAAAAGAACGACATCTGTCAGGACAAATTATGTAAATTTGTACAAAAAGCGCCAGTTATTGAAAGGCCAGCGAAGAGAAGATAATTTATCACACTTGACGCGTGTGACTCAGTAATATTGTAGACAAGTCAGTCGATCACGCCATCTACAGAATACACCTTTTTCAGTCGGTCGGTCGGTCGGTCGGTCGGTCGGTCGGTCGGTCGGTCGGTCGGTCGGTCGGTCGGTCGGTCGGTCGGTCGGTCGGTCGGTCGGTCGGTCGGTCGGTCGGTCGGTCGGTCGGTCGGTCGGTCGGTCGGTCGGTGGGTCGGTCGGTCGGTCGGTCGGTCGGTCGGTCGGATGGTCGGTCGGTCGGTCGGTCGGTCGGTCGGTCGGTCGGTCGGTCGGTCGGTCGGTCGGTCGGTCGGTCGGTCGGTCGGTCGGTCGGTCGGTCGGTCGGTCGGTCGGTCGGTCGGTCGGTCGGTCGGTCGGTCGGTCGGTCGGTCGGTCGGTCGGTCGGTGGAAGGGTGGGTGGGTGGGTTGTAGAGTGGGTGGGTGGGTTGTAGGGTGGGTGGGTCGGTCGGTCGATCGGTAGACACCAATCAGAAGGAACTAAAGACATTGATTGTCTCTTCCACAAGACAAGGACAACGTGCGGAGAACAAGTTTCCCAATGGTTGACACAGCGGCATGTTGGAATCTGACCCCGGTCCTCTCGGTTCGTCGTCCGGCGCTGTTACAGCCGAGGTATTGCGCTCCACACAAACCCTGATTACCATGATGATAGGTCATAATCCCTCCGGATAAAATCCTCCTAGACTATAACCTCTGGGATAGTATTCGCCATGACTGTGTCCCCTAGGGCAAAATCATGATTTAAATCACTCCAAAAAATAAAACAAATCATTGATTTATGATTTTTTTTACTTCCGCGTTTTTTAATCGCTGATTTATATGAATTTAAGACAAATAATTGTTTACAAGCATCGAGATCAACAAAGTTTTGTATATTTTTTAATACAAAACACAAAGTGCGCACACTTGTGTAGCTGTATTGTCTCCAGATAGCCAGATAGTAAAATATTTTATTACATTGTGTATGTTTGAGCTATTCCCTTTCTGAATGTAGTGAAGCCACACAAACTTGTCTTCCAGAGGAAGTATCTTTCCAACACAGAAGCCCTGAGTTAAAGTCCACTTATAGCTTATGCTAGTTGTTAGCAATTCAGTATGTTGACTCAGTTGTTTAATAGTGTACCAGTTTGTATTCGGGTTAGAGACCCTTAGAATACACAGATCCCTGGACAGGTGCTAATCCACCCTCTCAGCAAACACTAATTACCACTGCTACAGCCACAGACCCACAACATGCTTTCCTTTCCAAGACAGATTATGCAACTACAGGGGGTGAGGCCTTGTGGACATTGTCTAATGTCTTTATATAAGCAAAAATCATGTACCCTCTGTTAAGACAAGAACCCAAATCGATTTTAATAGAACATGTTTGAAAGAGTTTACAAATTTAAACATCTATATTAATATCTATATACCAGATTTCAAAACAATCAAATAAATAACAAAAATCAAATAAATCAAATAAATCCTATTTAAATAAAAAAAAAACCGATTTTTTATTTTTTAAATAAAAATCATGATTTTTTTCAACCCTGCCCCCTTATGACAATGTCCCCCTAGTACAATATCCCCCTAGGCCAATTCTCCCTAGGATAATATACCCCTAGGACAATATACCCTCTAGTGCAATATCCCCTATGATATTAACCCCCTACGATAATATCAACCTACATCAATGTCCCCTAGGACAACATCACCCCTAGGGCAATGTTCATAGGCAACAATAAAACTACAGTAAACAGTAAAATAACATTCTTATTTATCTCACTGTCTACTCTTTAACTGTTCAGCTGACAGCGTTCGATACGTGAAGTTACGACTTCAAAACAACGACATCCGTTATGACATGTTATGTAAATATGCACAAAGAGCGTCAGTTATTGAAAGGTCATAGAAGTGTGTGGCTCACTAAAATTTTACATAAGTCATTGTGTAGCGCCTTCTGCCGCATAATTTTTTTTAAGAGATCCGAACTCGTAGTGTTTGAAACACTGATAAGTGGCCAAACCCTTTTTTGCAATTCGGCGAACTTATTGTGTGCAGACATGTTTTTGCTTATTTTGATACCACAGCGTATTAATTATTTCATTTTAACTTCCAATCAGTCGTTCGGTGGGTCGGTGGGTGGGTCCGTCGGTTGGTGGGTAGGCCTTTCAATCAGTCGGTCGGTGAGTGAGTGGGTGAGTGGGCGGGTAGTTGTGAGTAGTCGGGTCTGTCGGTCGGTAAGCAACAAGCAAAACGGAACATTTATTGTCTCTTCAATGTAAACATGATAACGTCCTTATATTTATGTCGTTATAAAGTAAGTGTATACCACTGGTGTACAATATGCTTCCTTCAGTACCAACTATAATTAAGTAAATTAGTTGCTAAATTTCAGAGGCGTTCACTGGTCTCCCTGTCTATGAAGAATATTATTTGCCCCGATTTGTCGGGCGACATAGTGTCGCTAGATGATGTCTTTAGACGATCACTAATGCGTGCTAGATCTCGAATCGATCCAGCCAGATATTTGTCAAACAAAGAAGTTCAAATAAAGCAAAAGTTACGTTTTGGCCTATGCATCTATAATTGGTACTAAACATATGCATTTCCAACTATAATGAAGAATATCACGCCATTGTTGTGTGGCAAAGCATTACAGAAAACCTCTTATGGCAGCAGACAGTGAAATGAGCAGTACAACGTAATAAAACACATCAAACATATCATGGGACAAAGCAGTGAACAAAACACACACTAAGTAACATGGCAACAGACAGTGAACTTTGCAATACAATGTGGCAAAACACACCAACCATTTAAGAGACGTAGCCTGAATGGTTAGCACATTTCTAAGATATGTATATCTAATTACCCCAAAAACGAAACTCTTTTTCCAGGTGACGTTGATTGTTCCAATTTTGTGCGTGATGCTACTACATTATTTTCTAATTGCAAGAAACTGACCCTTACATAATTATTATACGCAAAAGCTCTAGACTATGTTTTGTAATTGTACTCGACGGCTGGCGGTGCAGAACAAATATAAAATGTCGTGTCTACTGCTTTGTCCGTTTTTTTGTGCTATTCCTCCATCGTGTGCTATTCCTCCATCTTGTGCTATTATTAGTGCGCGATTCAGTCTTAGCTCTTCGCAAATACTCCTGTTATGTCTAGTGTACTTCTAAACCCCAAAGTTGCATGTGGAGAGATAATGTTAGACTATTGTAGACTACTTAATGTATGTGTATAACTGGGACTGAGTCTGGTCGTGGTTGGTGAAAGGATGATGTAACTCCGCTGAGTTAGCTTAGAAGTACTCCATTTAAAGCACTTTGTTTGCACGATATATACTAATGCTTACTACATAGTGCAAGGGGAAACCGGTAGGGCACACACACACACACACATCGCGATATAAACCGAAAAGAACATTCGAGTAAATGCATAAAAATCGACAATTGTACATCTCAAAGTTCAAGCAACGTGCAAACGCAATTTCCACTCAACCACAAGTTGATCGCTAGGTGGCGTAACCAGTAGGCGGAAATATTCACACAATGTCTTCCCGTTTCCCGGTAACGGACTGTTCATGCGACGATCTAATTGGCAACTTCCTTCTTCAAACATAAAATAATCCTGTATTTTGAAGACGAATATATTGAAAGTGACGATGTCCAAGCTCGAAAGATATGCAGAGGTATTGGCGACGAGGGATAGCGACGTTTAACTGTGAGCGGCCACACATACGCGCAAAAAGAAAGCCTGACGAATTGTGGAATATCTTCGAGAACCAAATGAACACGATCCATCAACTTCTGCATGAACATATTACACTTCACGCGTTATCGACAAAGAACAGACGATACTCTCGACTGATTTGGTGTTAGAGCAAGGACACTAGAACTCAAATGCAACATGGCGATTACTATAGTTAATAATCACTACCAACCCGCACGAAGACTTGAGGAAGGATGTACTGGGAAAGCACTAGGAATATAGCATCACCGACGCACTGAAAGAAAGGCCGAAGCATTAAACTTGTTCTGCAGATAATCAAAAGCTACAACAGGTGACTAGTGGTTGCGAGAGGTTCACGGCATAGCGCGTGTAAACAACCAACGGTGCAAAATATGTGGTACGAAACACAAACCGCGCCAGTATCCAGTTTATTATGATGAATGTCTTGCATGCAACCAGGTTGGAACTAGGCAAAGTGATGGGAACCCAGATCGAAAACCTGACAGGTCGTAGCGTCGCACAAATATACAAGAAATAAAGGTCAATTAATCCTTAGTTCGCTACAAATATGAAAAAGTACATGACGTCGACGGTGAACTAGAACCTGATCATGAATACCAGATGGAGAACTGTTTACACACTCCTGATCTACCAAAGTTACGAGAAGAAGCATATAACGTACTCTATGTACACCCTCCTGGCTTACACACTGATATTAAAAATTGACACTGGAGTCATGTGGAACACTCTGCCTCAAAGAAACGTTAAAACAAATGTATGGCAAACGTGCGAATGCAAAAGAGGTGTTGACAACCTTTGGCCGTGGCAAACTAATAGCGTACAACGGGCAGACGATAGACGAAGAAGGGAATATTCCAATATGGTCACAAATACTCCGTATGGGACCAAATGACATTATACGTTGTCGACGTAGATGGACCTGTCGTCGTAAGCCTCCCAACATATGAAAGACTATATCTTTTGACGATGCATGTTGATAACGTTGACATCAGTACAAGCAGGAATGGCAAACAGAAGGTCTTGACAGCCCAGATGCGAAATATAAGCGGTCTGAAGTGATGTATCCACAGCAGTTTGACACATTCGGACACTTCGCTGGAACTGCGAAGTTGCACTTTATGCGGGTGCCCCACGAAAATGCAGCGCGCTAATCAAACACGAGCTGAAAAGGGAATTTGACAGCATGATGCCACAAAAGGTGATACGTAAGTTCGATGAACATATATATATATATATATATATATATATATATATATATATATATATATATATATATATATATATATATATATATATATATATATATATATATATATATATATATATATATATATATATATACGTTTGTACTGATGCTCTAGTGTACCTGTGTTGGTCTATGTAGTAGGACGAAACATAGATAATGTTCGATGAACCAATGGCTTCCTTGCTCATTAGCCATCTGGAACTTGTAGTTTGGAATGGCAATCTTGATGAATTATTTAAAATCCAAAGTTCTTATTACTATTCTCGTTGTATTGGACAACAATGTGTGTTTTAGTGGTTACAACTACGATTGTTGCATAAATCGTCGTTCTAACTTCTACTACTCGTATCTGTCGAAGCCGATACCTTACTACTACAAGTGTGTCAACAAGAGAGTGGTGTGCGGCAGTCACTGTGTCGGGCAACTGCAGTAAGTGTGACAATGTGTCCTTTTACTTACATGAGGGTTAATATCAGCCAGCTGCTAAAATACTTCTGTCTTTACACTGACACTTGTTCCGATATAGACCTATATTAGGGAGACTGGGATTGTCCGTCCCCATGGACACCCTAATAAGTCTTGAGATATATTGTATATTTAGACCTAGGGGATCAATTTCGGCTTTAAATTTAACGATCATATCTTGTCCAAATGTATGCAGTCACAAAATGTCAAAACTGTTACAAGCTAATATCCAAATCTGACTCTTATTAGACATAGCCAAGCATGGGCAGACTTGCCTCATGCCATGGCAAGTCCACCCATGGGCCTTTGCAAGTTCGCCCCACACGTAATTTAAGCAGCAAATACATATGAACAGCGCAGTTTTTCGTATTTTTATGTCAAAAAGCATCATGTATGTGACACAAATTTGTTAGAAATTTAAAATCCTCACAATTTCTGTTGTATCTATGAAATAAACCAGTCAAACAAAAAACGCTTGGCAATGCATCGGCTAGAAAATGGTGTAATAAAATCTGGTTTCGGTACTTTTTGTTTACTAGAAATAACACTAAACTGGACAATCGGAAGCATTTGTTAGAGTGCATGTTAGTGTGTTTATGTTCACAAGTGATCATGAGCATTTTACATCAGATATCCTACGGACGAACTTTCCCCGTAGCACATAGACGGACGTGCCTCAACGAAGATAAATATTTGTGGGCGGCAACTAAATACCACTGACACTGGACAGAGCAACAACGCAAAATCCAAACAACAGCTCTGATATAAGGACCTTACATAGTACTCTAAATGTCTAACCAATGCCATTTATAAATACTGAACATTTATCGAAACAAAATATAAAAAAATTACTTTCACTCACCAAAATCAATTTTCTAGTTCACAACTTTCCAGCCAGCAAAAAAGTAACCTTGGGGCCACACATCTTATCGTTTTATCGGTGTAATAACCCTTCCGCTGTTGCACATGTTGTTACTCTGGTTCTGTACAAAAATTCGACGGTTTTTGCAGACCTCGACAGTTTTCGCAGAAATTGTTCGATATCGCAGCAAGAACTCGACGGTGTTCGCAGAACTTGACGATTTTGCAGGATTCGACATTATTGGTAGTTTAGCTGATTCATTCAGCTCACTCTATTGTCATTAAGTTAAAACATCTTAAATAAATCCACTCATATTATTGATGAGTGTGTGTTTTCTTTTCTGTTGGGAGTCTGCAGTAATGCCACCAATGAATATCTCATTGAAGAACTTTTTAACTTGGCATTTTACTTTTCAGAATTACAGAGCACTGTGTCTGCAAGCGCATTACTCCAGTAACAACGGCTTTTAAATTTATTCATTTAGCAGACGCTCTTATTAGCGACTTATAACAAGTGCATTCAATTTAAGTTGATAAAATAACTACATGTCACTATGGTAGCAAGCAAGTTTTTCTCACAAATAAAGGCTTTGTGATGCCTAAAAATAAGATTTTAAGAAGATTTATGTTCGTGGTCCACCAAGAGTCAGTGATCATTTGAACACTGCATTGCATGCTGTTTGATGATCCTGTGACTTCATCGTGTGACCGAAATTACTGAATTCTGCAACGGCGCGGAAAGAACGGTTAGCGGACTGGCCCCGGGGGCGGACTTGCCACGAGGGCAGACTAGTCCCGGGAGGGCGGACTTGCTACGGGAGCGGACTACTCCAGGTATCCCCTTCGTGTTCTTTTATCGAAATATTTGCCATGGACACAGGGGGTCTTGAGACCTCTAAGACCCCCTGGATCCGCTGCTGAGTAAATCGTACGGCCGTTATTTCAACAGCAGGTATTTAAACAATGTCGAGATGCCTTCTACAGCGCATGTTTCAGGAGTAACAAATAAATCGTATGACATGCACAGCCCGAGGAGACAACACGAAGTACCAAGCCAAGGATTGTCGCAACTCCTCATGTTATGTCTAGTGTACTTCTTAACCCTAAAGTTGCATGTGTCTCGTCCAAGCAACTCCTCCTCTTATGTCTAGTGTACTTCTTAACCTTAAAGTTGCATGTGTCTCGTCCAAGCAACTCCTCATGTTATGTCTAGTGTACTTCTTAACCCTAAAGTTGCATGTGTCTCGTCCAAGCAAGTTAGTTGTTAAAACATTTTTCGACCAATTTGTTTTTAGAACAAGGGCACTAGATGTCAAGTGCGACATGCAGCTGGGCGAGAACTACAGTTAATTATCATCACCACCCAGCACGAAGAATTATGTAAGGGTATGGCAAAGAAACGGTGTACTGAGAACTACAGTGTATTAGCACAATGAAACCTACCAAGAGATGACAGTGCGAAAAAGGCATAATTAAAACTTCCCATGAAACCACACAATGAACAAAGCACTACAGTGTGACAAACCACACCAAACATATCATAGGATAAAACAGTAAAATTAATTCTATAGCTTTATAAAACATACAAAACCTTCCTTGACAGCAGACAGTGAAATAATACCACAGTATGAAAAAAACCACCAAACACACATTGGCAGCAGGCAGTGAACTAAATGTTATGGCGTGGCACTACAGTGTGACAAAATATATCACACATACAACGAGATAAAATAGAGAAGTGAGCAATACAGTGTGACAATGTACACAACATATACCATGGGATAAAACGTTGAACTTAAAATTGCAGAGTGACAAAACGCACAAAATTTCCCAGGGTAACAGCAAGTGAACTTATGTCTACATTGTGACAAACCAAAGCAAACACACCATGGGTTAAAACTGTGAACGGACCACTACATTGTAACAAAATACACATAACCTCCCTTTGCAACAGAGAGTGAACTAAGCATTACACTATGGAAATCACATCAGACAAACCACGGGATATAGCATTGAACTGGGCAATACAGCGTGACAAATCACACATAGTGAACGTTAAACCAGTGAAGTAAGCACTACATGGTATCAAAACACACAATACTTATCATGGCAGTAGACAGTGAAATATACACTACACTATGAACAACTACAACGAGCAAACCGCTGGATAAAAAAGTTAAGTTAACACTAGAGCGCGACATAACACAAGAAACCTCCCATGGGGTAAGTCAGTGAACTAAGTAGTGCAGTATGAGTGAGGGAACATACCAATGAATAAAACAGTGAACTTATCACTACAGCGTGAAAAAACGTACCCAAGCTACCATTGCAGCAGACAGTGAACCAAGCACTACGCTGTGAAAAAACGTACCAAATAAAGACAAAACGGGGAACTGAAAACTAGATCGCGACAAATCACGCAACTCACTCCCATGGCATGAAAAACAGTGAACTTAGTACAGGAGGGTGAAGAAACACACACAACCGCCCATGACAGCAGACAATGAACTAAGCACTAAAGTTTGACAAAACACACCCAGCCTCCAATGGGACAAAACAGCTTAACCCAAAGCAGGAAATCCTTTATTGCTGCCTGCATAAGATCCACGCCCGCTCATATTGAGCTCGGCGAGTACTACAGTTAATAACCACTACCATCCCGCACGAAGACTTCTGTAAGGGTGTGCTGGGAAAGCACTAGGGATATAACATTACCGACGTACTGAAAGGAAGGCGGAAGCATCAAGCTCTTTCTGCAGGAATTCAAAAGCTACAATAGATGATTAGCAGGCGCGCAGAGGATCACGGTAAACAACCAGCGGTGCAAAATATGTGGTTCGAAACACAAACCACGCCAATATCCAGCTTACAGTGAAGAATATCGTTCATGCGATCAGGTGGGAACTGTGCAAAGTGATGTAAGACCAGGGAACCCAGATCAAAAACCTGACTGGCCGCAGCGTTGCAGAAATACACACGAAAAAAGAGGCAATCGATCCCGATTTCTTAGAAAGTAGATGAAATCGAAGGTGAACATGAACATGATCACGTATACCAGCATGAATTTAGAGAGGTGACTTTGAGTGATAACTATTTACACTCTCCCGACCAACGACACACACGAGAAGACGCAAGGTTGTCCTCCATGTACCTCCTCCTGGCTTACCTCACGGCAATTACACATTGATATAAAAAATAACAAAGGAGTCATTGGAAACACTCTGCCTCTACGCACATTCAGACACATGTATGGCAAACGTGCGAATACAAACGATAACGCTCACAACAAAACAACCAACCAGAGCAAACCGAAGGTCAGGCCAGCCCAGATACGAAATATCACCGATATGAAATCGATGTATCCACAGCAGTTTGACAAATTCAGAAACTTCGCTGGAACTGCGAAGTTGCACCACAAACTGATGCCCCACAAAAGTGAAGCGTGCACAACAAAGACTAGCTGAAGCGACAATTTGACAGCTGGGTGTCACAACATGTGATACGTAAGTTCGATGAACACAAAAACTGGTGTTCAAATCTATCTTTCACTACCAACTACCAAGAAGGTGCGTCTGGACCCAAAGAGAATAAATGACGGTTTGAGGAGATGTCCGCCCAAGATCCCGACGGTTGAAGAATTGAACTCAGAGTTAGCAAATGTCACAGTTTTCAGCATGTTTAGAGACAAAAGCAGGCTACTGGGTGATACATCTTGATGAAGAGTTACAATTAATGACATCCTTCTGAACACAGTTTTGTTGTTACTGCTCCATTTCGACTGAGCACTTATCATGATATATTAAAGACAAGGATGAATGAGATCCTGGAAAGCCAATATAAAATAAAACATTAAATTGTCCCCACATTATTTGTAGGGAACGAAAGTCATGATACACACATGCTAAAATTTCAATAATTTAACAAACCAGTTTATTTAGACAATTATCCAAATTTGTTCTATAAATAAATTGTTGATTATTGCCTTCGAACTACCGGGAAAGAAACGGAAGAAAAATGTGGCTTAAGTTAAAGACTAAGTTCAGAAACGGATTTTTACGATGTCGGACACATGCTCGCCACCTGGGCGGAAAACCTTACTTGTGGTTCCAGTACAACAGACCAATGCGGCTAATAACTTCCAAACATTATCCAAAATTGTAGGTGTTCGTTCTATTAGAAAAACACTATTTTTTTATGAGTGGATAAGTAATCGCCCACACAGGGCGACAAAAACCATTGATCGACTTCGTTTGGCTATTTTTGTGCAGTGGAACACAGGACAAGAACCACCTCCAGACGTGGTATCTCTGGCAAGAGCTATTGATCAAGCGACACATCATCCACATCCAAAATGAATGCACGTATTATAGACGTATGGAATCTTCACAGTGGTAAAGCAGCGTTTCACAGAGTTTTCCTCATCACTTCGGCCAAATGGAACGTTCTGGTCATCATACATTGATATTGTAGATATTCTGTTGGAGTTTATTCGGTCCACCAGAGAGGCTGGTTGGAACTTGCACATTCAGTGTTTGCTAGAAATGATGCAATGGTTGGCAACATATGACAGGATAAATTTTGCCAGATACTTGTCAGCATTTGTTCTACAAAGATAACACAAATTCTTCCAGATGCTCGCACATTCCTTTTCTGTAGTGAATTTGCCTTGCAATCAGTCGGTCGGTGGGTCGGTGGGTGGGTCGGTGGGTCGGTGGGTCGGTGGATAGGTCTGAGTGGGGCACCTGCTTTGTGGATCTTCGGAGAGCCATATACCCATGGTACTTTATTCTAGGGTTGGGTATAAATACCAATATTGGTTTTGTGTGATCTTTCCCTCCTTCTCCAGTGCGTTTAACACTGATTAATTATTCCTTTTACTTTCTGGTCGGATCCTTCTTTAGTTTCTCATACGTTGCTTTGTCAATTATCAGCTTACTCATTTTCCATTGATTTTTTCTTCATCATGACTTGATCAAGTGAAATATATTACTTCAAATGTAGATCACAATATTTAAACGATGTTTCATACGGGTGATAAAACGTCAATGACTTGCCACGCGAAAAGACTTATATGTAGGATGGCCACGACAAGTGATGTTGGAAATACTACGTAATGGGATATTAGGGTATACATGTGGAGGAGCGGTGGTTTAGTGTTTGGAGTAGTGTAATACTAGGGTATACATGTGGAGGAGCGGTGGTTTAGTGTTTGGAGCACCCGCCTGTCGATCAAGAGTATTGTAGTTCGATGTCACGTAAGGCCGTTCCCAAGATTGGGGAGATTTATTCGCCCTTCTATGCTTGTGTGTTTCGGAAGAGATGGTGTATATGCCAAGAGGAATAACATATCACACATAGGAGATAAATGCAGTAACCTGTGCTAACAAGGGGGTGGCGTTCTATGCATCTGACCCATAATAACTCCCGCTTCCATGTAAGGCGCGTGACAGGCGCCGAGCAGGCAGTGTGTACGAAACTGACTCTATAGAGGGGTGGGTCTAAAACAGTATATGGATGTAGTGTATAAATGATTGTAATGACACAAAAGGCACATCAAAAACCCATGCAAACAACACTAATAACGACACAAAATAATATTCCATCTTCCTATAGGTGCTTGCGTAGCACTGAACTCGTAATGTAGTGTCACACAGTTGACGTGTAATCACTAACCAAATACACGAATGTCAATACAGAAACCGTACTTTCACGTAGTTCCTGCTAGACGGTTGAGACTGAATGGTTATTGTACTGCTGCATTGCTTCGGCTATTGCAATGTCAACTGATCCCGATCGACAACCTTTTCCATCCAGTTATCTTCCTTCTCCGCCTTCCCCATATCCTTCTTAAACCAGTATGTCCCTTTGCTTGCGACCACGCTGTTTCACAGCCCCTGCTATATTTGGTAGTTGCCCTCCTTTATCAGTAGTACCAGCAGTAGTAGACGAACAAGTGACACCGTGCAAAGTGAATGTGGCGTGGTGTTCCAACATTACATAATTAATGTGTCAACTTTTACCCGAGGACGCGAAATGTTAAACTGACTGCTTTGACAATATCTCAACCATATTACATGTCTTAATTGTCGTTGTTTTATTGTGACACCTGGCATATGTCCCTTCACAAGTCCCGTCGCTTATCCTCTACAACTCGTAATAATGTATACGAAACATATAAATGAAAAAAAAACCCGTTGGATAGGTGAAGTTACGTCTTCAAAAGAACGACATCTGTCAGGACAAATTATGCGCCAGTTATTGAAAGGCCAGCGAAGAGAAGATAATTTATCACACTTGACGCGTGTCGGTCGGTCGGTCGGTCGGTCGGTCGGTCGCTTCCCTTCGATCCATACATCGTATCGTAGATTTGTGACTTAATCTTTCCAAGTCTTCGAATAAATAGGAAGACACTACGAACGCGGACAACCAATACGCGTGGTTATGCCCTATGACCAGTACGTCTAAAGTTGTCCTACGTGGTTGTATGCAACATCTGGAAAAAGGCCTAACGATTTTTTGAATGATATGTGTTGTCAGTGTTATATATTTGTGTAAAATAATGGTCACATGTGGTTACAGCAAGCGACAACCCATCTAGAAGAAAAAAAACTAAGTAAAAGTCTGACATACCTTGCAGACAACGACCGTCAGATATTCGACTGAAGCCAGTGGTAGCGTAGACTGTAAAAAGTCTCTGTATTTATACAATTGTGTATGAATCAATCATGCATCTTCATACGTCACAGCATGTTTTAGGACGTAATGTTAGTTTTCACGGATAGATACACAAAGGGTGTCGGAACTGCATATAATAAACATACAAACAAAATTTAGTTTCAAAACATATTTCAAAACATATTGATGTAGATAGTTATACATTAATAACTATTATATGCATTTGGATTGGGAACTTGTTTCTATGGAGATTTTGATCAGGGGGATATTGAGCGCCGAGTGTACATAAGAAGTTTTAGTAAATTACGGTCATACGGTATTTCATCAACATTTGTGAGATAAAAAAACACAGTAGGAGTGTACGTTGGTGAAATAATTGTGAATTATGAGGTGTGACGTCAAGCGCAGGGGGACTTGCATATGATCTATGATCGGCGGCGGCCATTATACGTTTGCTACATGACATGAAACAGGTGGCGTGTATTTCGTAACACATTCCGTTCAGTTAGCACATATTTGTATCTTGTAGCAACGCTGAAGACGGCCACCCTTTAGCTGTCTATTGCACGCTTCTCAGTACACACGAAACAATCGCTGTTCCGTTGCATAAGTAATGCTGGATAGTTCGATTTGATGTTGAAATGGTTACTTGACATGACTTCTTTTTAATGTTGTAAAGATTGTCGTATTTTTATCAAGGCAACTTCATCGATATTAATTACGTCAGATGACGTCATCGTACACCTGAGGAAGTTCGTGATTGCCCTCGTCTCTGTGTACAATGTACGATGACGTCATCCCACGTAATTAGTACTGGTGAAATCGCCTCGGTAAGAACATGACAATTTATACAAAGGTGAACACAACTTTGGATATGTCGAAATAACCATGTCAACATTCACTATTTAGGTATCTAGTAACGTCATCAAAATATTAAGAGGTCAGTCCTGGGGTTGATTTCCAAAAGAAATTTCACACTTAAAACAAGAGTTGGTTGCATTCCCCCATTCTAAATATATAAGCTATAGGTTAATAACTTCCAAACATTATACAAAAACGACATTTATTATGAGTGTATAAGCAATCGCCCACACAGGGCGACAAAAACCATTGGTCGACTTCATTTGGCTATTTTTCTGCAGTGGAACACAGGACAAGAACCACCTCCAGACTTGGTCTCTTTCGCAAGAACTATCGATCAAGTGACACAGAATCCACGTCCAAACTGAATGCACGTCTGTAGACGTCTGTAGCGTTTCACAGAGTTTTGCTCATCACCTCGACCAAATGGAAAGTTCTGGTCATCATACATTGATATTGTATATCTTCTGTTGGAATTTATTCGGTCCACCAGAGGGGCTGGTTGGAACTTGCACATTCAGTGTTTGCTAGAAATGATGCAATGGTTGGCAACATATGACAGGATAAATTATGCCAGATACTTTCCAGCATTTGTTCGTTATTGAGCCACAATTCCACGCAAAGAAAAACGGTTGGAATTGTATTTGCCGAGTTAAAAAACATGTGTATAATTATTTTTCCGTTTCCATGAAACGAAATCAGACAGTTACTTTTCAAAGTTTTTATGTGAGTTATTTTTATTCAGCTCGCTGTAGCCATTGATCATCACAAATCTTCAAACTCTCATAATGCCATGACATTTGGAATACCCAACCGACGTCAAAACAGTGTAAAACATTGTAAGATATAGCGAAGTCCCTGTACGCAAACAAGTAGTTACATGGAATGTTTCGTGATCGAACCATAAACCAATCAATCATCGATGAAAACGATTAATTGGAACACGCTACAGAGCCTCACCGCTTTATATGGTTTTAGAGCCAAGCATCTGGTTGAAGTACAATATAATTTAATAATATATTTGTTTAGCATAGTAATGCTTATATTGTTTTATTCGCAATTTAAGGATGATATTCTCACATAACAGGACTGATTTTTTTTGTGTCGGATTTGGAAGCCTACTAGTAGAGTATGTAGATAAACGCGGTGACAACGCTTAACAAATGTAATGTATACCCACGTGTAGTCGTTTGCTTATCAGTATATGCAAACAAGGGCAGAAGAAAGCATAAAATGCAAGCGCTCATAATATACCAATGATACATTGTCCCATCTCACATTCTTATGGTATCGATACATGCTGATTATCCATTGTGCTTAATTTGGTTAATGAACTTATTCGAACCACCACACAATAAAATAATTATTAGCATTGTTGAGTTAATAGCCAATTGTTTTCTTTATTTTTTCGTTTGCATGTAATGAAGTCCGACGGTTACTTTTTTAAATGGTGATGTGTGTACTTTTCTTTCGGCTCGCTGTAGCCATTGATCATAAAAACGGGGCAAGAAACTCAAAAAGTAAATTTACACATTCTCAGCTACCAGAGCATATGGACTAGGCACCCATTAGTTAGTTGAATTGAACTGCATTATTCACGTGCAAATTCGTAAGTCTTGAGAATATGGGCTGTCCGTGCAGCTTGTGACATCGTATCCGTAGGTATGTAATTTCTTAACCGAAAAAGAATATATATATATATATATATATATATATATATATATATATATATATATATATATATATATATATATATATATATATATATATATATATATATATATATATATATATATATATATATATATATATATATATATATATATATATATATATATATATATATGCATGTGTCCGGCGTCCTAGATCTTCACTATCCATTTCTGCCAGACTTGTTCATGAAGTGCAGAATGGCACCTACGTCGTAGAGTCGAACACAGGCCGCACCAAGCGCCCATTTTCATAACTTGCTACTTTTTGTCCCGAGATTTGATTGGCATTTTGTGACAAGAAACTTCCTTTGTCGTATGGCCTTCTACCTGTCTCTTAACAACAAACACCTGCCGAACAAAGCGATGTACGTGGGACAGCCACAGGCAGCGGCGCTTCTTCGCAGCCAGAACGATAAATGAATGAATAAAAAGATGTACCTGTAAAAACAGGCAAATAAAGAAATTAGCCTTCGCGTCATTCTGCACTGCATAAACAAGTCTGGCAGAAATGGATAGTGAAGATCTAGGACGCCGCGTCTAGACTGGTGTAAATGCAACCGTATTTCAGATGCGCATTATTGAGCGACACTGCGTCGCCCGACAAAACAGTAAAAGAGATTCTCTTGAAAAAGGGCCATCACATATTCTCACCTACCAGAGCATATCCACTAGGCACCCATTTATGAAATTTATATGTATTATCCACACATTTACGGTAAGTTGCTAAACTCTTAAAACTGGAGTACACGGGCCGTCCAACTTATAGCATCGTATCAGGAGGAATGTCACTTCTTATCCGCTGGTGCTAATGAAACCCGATTTCAGTACCCATCAAATAAGTGGGCCAAACAAATAAGGAGACTATTCAGCATAACTGGAAGAACTGGGACAATCCTAGATTGGGTGTTTGTTGCTGTCACGCCCCAAACCAATAGGGTCTCCTTGGATTGGGTAAACCAAATGCCTTCTTGGAAGGGTCAAAGTAATTGTGCACATGACATATTATGAAAATGCGTTGTGGCACAAACCTCGCCATGATGTATTTAATGGGAATATATTTGAAATTGTGTTGATAACGTCTTTTCCAGACCAAACACCTGCGTACAACGTTAAAGGATCACCTATTCACAGTACATTACCAAAGTAAATGTAGTGGTTATGTCATGACATTTGGAATACCCAACCGACGTCAAACCAGTGAAAACATAGTAAAATATAGCTTAGCTCCTGTACGCTAGTAATTAAATGCAGGGAGAGTTTTTTGCATTTACAAATACATATAGTTTTACAACGCGAGGACGTGGTAGAAATTACGTCAGGTGAAATAATTGTGAATTCCTAAATGGTTTGGGTAAAACGCAAGCAGGCAAATGTGCAAAGTTCTAAATAAATAACCAGTTCCTGCAGTGTAGAATTACGCCTTTGTCCTTACGTCGAACACCTGCCCCACCAAGCGTAGTATGTAGCCCTGTCACAGCCAGCGGCGCCTGTTCGCCGCATCAACAATAAACGAATGAACAAAAATATATATTTAACATCCATAAAAAACTATTAGAATTAAACTTTAATCGTTCCGTGTAATGGCGCCGAAGTGTGTGTTATTTACTTGACAGACACACCAATAACTATTTTTTCCGTTTACATTAAACGTCATCGGATGTGAGGTTCCAGAAACTAGGAGAGTAAAATGATAAACAATGAGATTAATGTATAGTTAAGGTGTTTACGATGTAGTTCTTTTCGTATCCTACTAATATTTTGTAATGTTAATGTACGTTTGCTTAATATCACATATACACTGATGTTTTTGCATGGACGCCCACTTATATCCTCACAATAAACGTCACATCCAGACATAAGGCTACTAGCCTAAAATAGCTGGAGATGATGTATGTATCTTTGCATATATATATATATATATATATATATATATATATATATATATATATATATATATATATATATATATATATATATATATATATATATATATATATATATATATATATATATATATATATATATATATATATATATATATTCCTACAAAAGTGTGCTTCAATTCATGCGCCTAATCTTCAAATGTGTTGTCAAATGTTGTTAGTATAATTGGGTTCTCAAATTTGAACGCAACATACTTTGTTTTGGATGAATTCACATGGAGACCAAATGAACTCACTATGTTGCTGACCACGATGCACTAAAGGCGACTGAATTATGCATATCGTGTCGTGACAGCACCCTCTCTGTTAATTCATAAACCGTGTAAAACAATGTATGCACTTGTTTTTCTCATCTTCGGTTGAGTGGCTCTTTGCATGACTTTACAGACATAAGTTTGCTTTTTCGTTTTTGCAGCGGTTATCTTTTTCTAACTAACCGGCGCCAAGCAATGTTTGAAAGGGTTTAAAAAACCCGTTTCGACAAGAAGATTTTATAATGTGGTTTGGATAAGTTTATCACAGCATGTACCTACCTTTATCTAGTCATGTTTGGTGTCAAGAAGACTGTCACATAGAGACAACATACCTACCAAACTTGGAAGCACGTGGATCACACTGGCAAATGTTGACAAAGTCACCCATATTGAATCAATTATCTTATCAAATCGTTCACTAAACAGTGAACTTCACATTAGGGTGGGCCAGACCTTCACCGTGTTTGTGCGTCGTTGTAACGTGTTTGGTGAAATAATATCGCTATAGTCGCCACAAACTCAGAGAACACGGAGCTGCAGTACTCAGCGTACTACTCTACAACAGTGAGACCTGTCAACATGAGAGGAGATTGAACATGTTCACATGCGATGCGTCGGTATTTATGCAGAATAACAACGCAATTCCATTGTAATAGTGAAATAGGTCAAATCAATGGCATTTCATTCAGTAATCACGAGCTAGCAATAATGCAAGCACCCCAGCAGGCAAAATGACGTTGAAAACACGATGTTTCCACGTCAGGCCCCACGTTGTGGCGATGTCGGAAACTAGTTGGATTTGAAAGTTGTATCTACGTCATGTTTCGACGTTGTATCGACGTCTGGTTGTAACGTCGAGACAACGTTGACAACTAGTTGGATTTGAAAGTTGCATCAACGTCAGGTTTCTACGTTGTATCGACGTCTGGCTTCAACGTCGTGACAACGTTGAAACCTAGTTGGATTTGAAAGTTGTTTCAACGTCAGGTTTCCACATTGTATCGACGTCTGGTTTCAACGTCGTGACCATGTTGAAAACTAGTTGGATTTGAAAGTTGCACAACGTCATGTTTCTACGGTGTATCGACGCCTGGCTTCAACGTCGTGACAACGTTGAAACCTAGTTGGATTTGAAAGTTGTTTCAACGTCAGGTTTCCACATTGTATCGACGTCTGGTTTCAACGTCGTGACCACGTTGAAAACTAGTTGGATTTGAAAGTTGCATCAACGTCAGGTTTCTACGTTGTATCGACGTCTGGCTTCAACGTCGTGACAACGTTGAAACCTAGTTGGATTTGAAAGTTGTTTCAACGTCAGGTTTCTATATTATATCGACGTCTGGTTTCAACGTCGTGACAACGTTGAAAACTAGTTGGATTTGAAAGTTGCATCAACGTCGGGTTTCTACGTTGTATCGACGCCCGGCATCAACGTCGTAGCAATGGTGAAAACTAGTTGGATTTTAAAGTCGTATCAAGGTCAGGTTTCCAGGTTGTATCGACGTCTGGTTTCAACGTAGTGACTAAAGTAGCAAATTGGTTGAATTTAATTTTTGTCACGTCAGATCGCTATAATCAACTTAAATTCTTAACAGGAGTTAACTATTACATTTTTAGTTCCATAAATTACAATGTATTTTGGCAATACTTAATTGGGTCTGTAGCGTATGTGTAAATTGTGTAGCAGAACTTGGATCACCAATTTGATTTTTTTCAAAACAGTCAATTGCATGGTCGCATAAACAAAACAAAGACATTCACTTTGTTATGAAACAAGAAACATTTTATTCGACATGAAGTACATTCGTGAACACAAGGAAATAATAAATAACACGTAATCAAACATAGTGTTACATAACGTTAATAATAATCATAATTTAAGGAACTACTAAGAACTACTGAGAAACTAAAACTGCATTGCACTCTAGCCAGTCTTGTGTCTTCCGCCTCCACCAACTCTGTCAGGGGCGTACTTCAGGCACGCAGAGACTGCCGAATCGATATCTGTTTCTGTGCCAGTCTGGTTCTTCAGGACATTTGCTGCAACAAATATTCATCACAAGAATTATAGAAAGAATGATTACAAATCTTTACACTGTAAGCGATGTCAATATTGCTCGATTTGTCAACCCAATGCTTCATCTAGGCCACGGCAGGTAGACCGGATAATTTGTTTGGTGCATCTTTTGTTTTCTGCCAAAAGCCTATAATTTACTGACTAAAAAATAAATTGGACTTGTTTCAGCCATACTCCCTTTCCATGGTAACAAACAAAATATTGGCAAATTTAGAAACACTGCCAATCTTTATTGAATACACAATTAAAAATCTTTAAAATGCACTGTACACTGATCACAGCATTTGTTTTTTTTATCATTTTTTGCTTACCAATTTACTCATTATCATAGCAGCCACCACAATAGCACACATTACACTAAATAAAGTGACCAGAAATGCACCAATTCTGATAAAACAGAACAGTAAGTTAACTGATCATGTCTGCCAGTCCAGTTCTCTACCTTTTACGATTCCGTGCAACTTCGTGTTTGCAAATGCGGTCTTCCCCCGGTTCCCGTGCATATTCATCAGTGCCATCACGTCATTGGTAAGAAGTCTTGCAGATGAAGAAGAGACAAACATGCATAAGATCATGTGACCAATTACTGAGACATATTTTAGCTGCAGGTCTACAAGAGTTCATGCACCACAAGTGAAGATGTTGACCCAAGTGGCTAAACCAATAATTCCATACACCAAGCTAATGTTAGTGTTTCTATTCCATAAATAAATGTACCGGGAGTGGAGTGCACTTTTTACAAACCTACCACATAATTTATTTAAAATTTAATTATATTTCAATACAATAGTACTAGCACCACCACCCATTATTCAAACTAACAACGCCTCTTGCTCCCAACATACATTCTTAGGAAACTAACTTAGAAACTGAAAAACAAATGTAATACACGACCTATTAATGCATACCTTTGCATGACTTTTCTTGCATTGTCCTTCACATTTATCCCACCAATCTTTGCCAGTTGAGTGATCTGAAACAATTAATGTAATGGATAATAATGGCAATTAATATGTGCTGCATTAACATTCCCACAGCTCCCTTTATAAAAGGTTGAGACCAACTAGTCTTGTACTACTGCACTGCTTTGGTAGTCTTCACTAACTTCATGTCCCTTCTTATGCATTCTCGCTGTTTTGAGGCCTCTTTCTTTGGCAGTAGGCCTGCCTCCAGTGTGATAATTTACTCATGCAGAATTTGTTTACTTCACGTGGTATAGACATTTCATTTGTGCATGATTTAGAAAATTTCTCCACAACATACCATCAGCTTTTGCTGCTCAGGGTTTTCCGACACACTGTGCTCCACATTTTGAAACTGGTCAATACTTGACACAGTCTCAATATGGAAGGGAGAATCATCGGGTTCATACTTTTTCCCAAGGTACCTCAGTTCATTCCGGATATGAGCCAGCAGAAAGAGCACTCTCTTCTGAAATTCTGTGGACCATAATTTTTATTATATAATCAATAAAAGTGCTTAATCAATTCGATTTTAAATTAGTTAATGCTTGTTCAAGCATTTACTGAAGTGAAAATAATGCACATGATCAGCACTGACACAGTGTTTACTATTTTGGGTATCCACTATTTTGATCCTTACCAGATCTAACAGCGGATGTTACATATACTCTTCACACACTACATATATGGACACAAATCACAAATGAACCAAAATTGCGATAGGCTAAATCAGTTTTAAGATTCTAGCTATCATATAGATAGAAGATATAGCATGTATGCAAAAAAAATAGTTTTAAGTTATTACATTATCTTTTCATAATGGGTGACCAATACTATAATTGTTGCATCATTTCAAAGTTGCAACTTACTTCCTTCACTGATGGGGTACGTACGACTGATCATGGTCATCTGTCAAGGTGCTTGATGCTCTTGGTTCTGACCTGACCGGTGTCACAATAGGAGACCGACTGTGAGCGACCTGGTGGGATGATCTGGACTGGCTCTGAGGTGACGACATATGGTGAGACGAAGTGGACCGTGATCTCGACCTACGCGGTGTGCAGTGACGAGATGACTTTGATGGTTGCGGTGAAGGAGATGCAGGCACCCTCTTGTAGCGTTTGTGTAATTCAGGTGAATGGACGCGTCTTCGGTACGATTGATCACGGTCGCAATCATCATTCCCTCTATGAAGAAGAGGAATGTGACATTTCTATAAATACAATATTTCATCAGAGTGATGGAGGTGCTTATATATATAACACTGACAAATACCGAGGTTGATGTTTGACATTTTGAGCTGTAACAATTTAAAATATGGAAATAGCAAAAAATATATTATTTTTTTCCTAATTTCTCTTAAAAAATCCATGGTTTTTCAACATTTAAAACATACCAGCATTTTCAGAACACTTTTGATACTGCATTCTACCATTTATATCACCCATGTGCGTTACAGAGTTGATGGATCGTCACATCTGGTAGCAAGATGAATACCTTGATCTCGACATTTGTGATGGAGATGCTGATGGCAAGCGTGACCTTTTTCTGTTCATGGGGGTAGATGTATTCCATCTTCTATCGTGATCATGGTCGTATGATGACCACGATGGCAACTCCGAACAATCACTTTGTGAGCCATAGTGAACTTGTTCTGGTGACTTGGTCTCTGACCGTACCAGCATCATGGGAGGTGTCGGCAGGGACGCCTTACCTGAAAGGTATCAATATTGAAACTTGACAAATATTACAACCACGCAACAAAAAACTTTAAATTTTTGCACTGACCTATACATATTATACACATATAGAAATGTTTGTAGTTAGATAGTATTCATTGTGTAACAATTGGGAAATAAAATGCATTGTGTTTTAAGCATGATAATGTTAGTATGCATTCAGATCATCCGCATAGTTGGCAAATGCTGGGGATGGTTCATTTACTGTGCCGAACAATCACAAACCTTACGGGCGTCAATATAATCAAACAACAAATATACATTTACATGTACTTACTAAAACTTTGGTTCCTATTCTTCAGAATAACCTCTTGGTCGGAATCAGATTCGTTAAGGAGAGAATCTGGAATGGCAAAAGTAAGATTATTCATCTGTTCGTCTATCTATGTCCAAATCCTAAGATTTAAATTAAACACATTGTGTTTGTACATGCAAAATGTGTTTACTTACAAACAAATTTCCTAAATTATTGTTATTTAGTTAATAAAATACACCAAATACAACTTAATGTAAAATAGAACAAATCAATAACAAGAAATCTAGCGAAGTAACAACCAGTTTTATATTTAAAATGGCTATTAAGCATTACTATATATCTTAAACATACCAGTTACGCAATCCTTGTATAGCTTTTTCTTTGGCTTCCTCTTGCTTGGTTCCTCCTCCAAATCACTGACTTCGGATGTGGTTGTGAAGTCATATTGATCGCATTCCTTTTTATTATCTGAGTAACAAATATGCATACATCAGCATTATTGCCAAGTGTGCATGCTTACAACCTGCTTACAACTATTGATGTACAAAGTACATACTGCTACTTTGCGAAATAGTTTGATTTGGTAGTTTTATTGGTACAACTTACCTGTCTTACAACTAGCCCCAGTCTCCCCAATTGCCTCTTTTAAAATACTTATATAGTAGTCAAAGACATACCTGATGTGAACTTGCATTTGATCAGCGGAAATTTCATCCACTGGTCATTCGGTGCTGTCCTTTCTCTCATTTTTCTTGCAACATCATGTCCTGGTGGCCAGAAGACCAGCCGTTTCTGTTGGTCAACCCAACATGTGGGAACAGTTCCTTCTTCCTCACGCTCAGCCTCCAACCATGCGGCTTTAGTCCACATTCTCAGACACCTAAATTAATGTCAAAAGGGACCCGTACAGACAGTTGGAGGATAAAGGGGATAATGAGTGTCAGTAGCTTGGAAATACTGAAATTCTTATCTGGGTCTTGGCAGCCGTTAATGTTATTAAAACAAGACATGTCCGAGTTTGTAGAAATTGTACAAGATGGTGCTAGATGGTACAAATGAGCTACACAATGCAGCTACACTATGCAATACAAAGCCTGGTAGCTTAACATGTTTGTAAAGCAAAACTTATCGTTGAAGTACAATATTATACAAACAAATATGTTTTTGGAATGATAGTGCTTATGTTGTTTGATTCGAAATTTAACAGTGATATTCTCACATATCAGGACTGATTTTCTTTCTTCTGATTTGATATCTTACCAGAACAGTATGCAGATAAACGCGGTGAAAAAGCATAAGTACTGTGTACCCATGCGTAGTCGTTTGCTTATCAGCAGTACACACAATCAAGAGCAGAAAAAAACATAACATACCAACATTCTGCAAGCCTTCATTGTATACCATCGGTAAATTGTACCATCTCACATACTTGTGGTATGCAAACATACTGATTGTCCATTTTGCTTAATCTTGTTAATGAGCTTATTCGTACCACCATACCTTGCAAGGAATAATGATTAGTGTTGCTGGGTGTGTCGTGTTAATAACCAACTGTTTCCCTTATTTTTCCGTTTGCATGTAACAAAGTCCGACAGTTATTTTATGTTCAAAGTGTTTTTGTGTTTTTTTCATTCAGCTCGCTGCAGTCATTGATCATCACACTTTTTTCCAACATCTTCAAATTCTCATAATGTCATGACATTTGGAATACCCAACAGACGTCTAACCAGTGAAAGCATATAGTTTTACAACGCGAGAAGGTGGTAGAAATTATGTCATTTGAAATAGTTGTGAATTCCTAACTGGTTTGGGTAAAATGCAAGCAGGCACATGTGCAAAGTATCTAAATAAATAACCAGTTCCTGCAGTGTACATTAAACGTCATCGGATGTGAGGTTCCAGAAACTAGGAGAGTAAAATGATGAACAATGAGATTAATATATAGTTAAGGTGTTTACGATGTAGTTCTTTTCGTCTTATACTAATATTTTGTAATGTTGATGTACGTTTGCTTAATATCACATATACACTGGTGTTTTTGCAGGGACGCCCACTTATATCCTCACAATAAACGTCACATCCAGACATAAGGCTACTAGCCTAAAGTAGCTGAAGAGGATGTATGTATCTTTGTATATATTCCTACAAATGTGTGCTTCAATTCATGCGCCTAATCTGCAAGTGTGTTGTCAAATGTTGTTTGTATAATGCGGTTGTCAAAGTTGAATGCAACATACGTTGTTTTGGAAGAATTCACATGGAGGCCAATTGAATGTCATGTTGATTCTACTCACTATGTTGCTGACCACGATGCACTAAAGGCAACTGAATTATGCATTTCGTGTCGTGACAGCACCCTGTCGTTGGCTAATTCATCAACCGTGTTACGCAATACATGCACTTGTTTTTCTTATCTTCGGCTGAGTGGATCTTTGCCTGACTTACAGACATAGGTTTGCTTTTTCGTTTTTCCAGCGCTGATCTTTTTCTGACTAACCGGCGCCATGCAATGTTTGAAAGGGTTTAAAAACACGTTTCGACAAGAAGATTTTATAATGTGGTTTGGATAAGTTTATCACGGCATGTACCTTTGTGTACTCGTGATTGGTATCAAGAAGACTGCCACATAGAGCCAACACAAACCTACCAAATTTGGAGGTGCATGGATCCCACTGGCAAATGTTGACAACGTCACCCATATTGAATCCATTATCTTATTCAATCGTTATCTAAACAGTGAACTTCACATCCGGGTGGGCCAGGCCTTCACCGTGTTTGTGCGTCTTTGCAACGTGTCTGGTCAAATAATATCGCTATAGTCGCCACAATCACAGATAACACGGAGCTGCTGTACTCAGCGTACTACTCTACAACAGTGAGACCTGTCAACATGAGTGGAGTTTGAACATGTTCACATACGATGCCTCGGTATTTATGCAGAATAACAACGCAAATCCAGTGTAATAGTGAAATAGGCCAAATCAATGACATTTCATTCAGTAATCACGAGCTAGCAATTATGCAAGCACCCACCATCATAACGACATACATCATCACAGCAAGGATGCGGGCTCCCAAATGTTGCGTACGAGTAAAATATTCTGCCTGTGCAAATGCTAGTTACGATGTAGCTGTTGGCTCCACCTCCATCAGAGCTTAGGCTACAACCCACCGCCATGCCACTACATACAGACCCCGGTTAAGAAATAGCTGTCGACTCCACCTCTGTCAGTGCCTAAACTACATCCCACCGCAAAGTCATTACCTACATACCCTGGATAAGATATAGCTGTCTGTCCACCCCTGTCAGAGCCTAGGCTACGTCCCACCGCAAAGTCACCACCTACAGACCCTGGTTAAGATATAGCTGTCTATCTACCCCTGTCAGATCCTAGGTTACGTCCTACCGCAAAGTCAATACCTACAGAGTCTGGTAAATATATAGCTGTCGACATGTCAGAGCATTGGCTACATCCCAAATCAAAATACCTGCAAATGTCACAATAAATAAGATGCTAGCTAAAACTCCGCCCCTCTCAGAGCCTATGCTACATCCACAAACAATGCACCTGCGATTTATGAGCTACAGTTAAGATTTGTAGATTTATAACAAATGAGATTTCGATCTGCTCCGTCCTTGTCTGAGAGTCGGCTATATCCCCCACTTATGCCCCACGCTTGTTGTGCTAACTCTTAGTGACTGCGCTAGTTGGGTTACCAGCTCTCATTACTCAACCTGCCCGTTTTTTACAATATACGATGCACACTCGTACTACTCTACAGGTTCGGGGGACCATCTCACCATCTCGCAAGTAAGCCCTGATAACCGGGACCATCATGTCGCGTAATCTGACACATTTATAACGTGACGTAAACACCTTTGGCAGCGCCCTAGTGTAGTGGGCCAGTATTGTCAGCGTATTATGTAAACGGATATCTGATTATGTCGTTATATTATGAGCTCCTGTCATGTCGTTCAATTCTGAGCTCCTGCCAGTAGCTTGGAAATAATGAAATTCTTAGCTGGCTCCTGGCAGCCGTTAATGTTATTAGACCAACACATGTCCGATTTTGTAGAAATTGTACAATATGGCGTTAGATGGTGCAAGTGAGCTACACAATGCAAAAACATTGCAAATAACAAGGCGGAAACATTATCCAGTGACTGGAAAAACACAACCAGCCTCGACGATGCCTGACACTGGCGAGGACGTGACGTCCTCATGGTCTAGGCATATTGTGACGTCATCATGGTCTAGGCATGTTGTTCTGGGCAATGGTTGTTGACTAGCCTACTTGCACATTTTGGAATCTAAACGCGCAGTGGATACACATACACCCTCTGCAGTTGGGTTGTGGTTACATTGGGGCCTGTTATATGCGAAGCAGACGCCGGCGCCTCGGTTGCCTTCACCACTATCAAGAATGAGAGATACCACCATTGCATCCGACCTGGGATGCTGTGCATGTGTTCAACCACATCGCATAATTCACGCTGTCCCAAACCCAACCGCCCATAGCTCTCATGCCTCGGAATGACTCGTCATACACTCGCCGGTTACTTCCACTCTCTGCCAGGTTCCTCCCGGTCTGCAAATATTTCAACATATTGGGCGCTTCCGTGGCATTGTCAGGCTTGACTTGACGACGCACCGATTCGGAAGCAGACAGTGACGCCACCTGATGAACATGTACAGCCGTAGCAGCCCTCTGGTGCCATATGCATAGTGTAACTGCTTAAAATGTGTTCCACTGTACAACCCCAGTGATCATTATCCTCAGAACGCGGGACCAGTCGTGTCATTACAAGCCATGGACCACCTTCAACGCATATCCAAACATAACATTCCGTCCATAAAGGTTGTATCAATTTATCACTTAATGTTAAAACACACCTCCCGTCGGTCATCTCTATTACCATGAAACGAGCCATTTCCACTGCATGACATAACAACACCTAAGTTCCATTTAAACTGCCTGGCTTAACAAAACTTATCTTCCAATTACACTGCATGGCTTAACAAAACTTATATTCCAATTACACTGCCTGGCTTGACAAAACTTATCTTCCAATTGCACTGACTGGCTTAACAAAACTTATTTTCCAATTACTCTGCATGGCTAAACAAAACTGATCTTTCATTTACACTGCTCGGCTTAACAAACTTATCTTCCAATTACACTACCTGGCTTAACAAAACTTATCTTCCAATTACACTGCTTGGCTTAACAAATCTTATCATCCATTTACACTGCTTGGCTAAAAAAACAGATTTTCCATTTACACAGCCTGACTTTAAAACGTATTTTTATACTGCCTGGAAAGAAGCTACTCAATTTTAGTGCATGTGTTATCTAAGTTTACCTGTCCACATAGCAACAATTCCGCCTCCACTGCCCGGAATAACCAAACATCACCTCAATGAATCATCCAAGATATCCGTTTATATTACACGGATTCACTAAACTCTCCGTTTCCACCACACAAAATCACCAAACCTTTCTGTCTCTACCGCACGGTATAAATAAACCTTCCCATTTTCACCACACGGAATCGCCCAACCTTTCCCTTTCCATCAGACGGAATCACCAAACCATCCCCTTTCCACCGCACGGAATCACCAAAGCTTTCCATATCCACTGCACGGAATTACCAAACCTCTCCATTGACACCATATGGAATCATCCATAATATCTGTCCCCACCGCACGAAATCACTAAACCTCGGAAGAAACATCGGGCGATACCCCTACATGAAACCGTAGACATGAATGTGCAAAGCAGTTTCCATGTACCTACCAAACTTGTATGGCCAACCATTCTCCCCCGATGAAGCTATTGTTTCTGCACTGAGGTCAGAGCACCAAAAATCCCCCTTTAACACTTAGCCATAGCATATAATTCGCGAGATGATTGGAATGTACCCCATCATGCTTAAATATCTGCCTTTGAACGTTCTAAAATCCATTATGTTACTAGAACGACAGGTGCTCATCATAACAAACCGCCCTCAAAAACTAATTTACGTCAGTAACTCTCGCTTTACCTTCCTCCATGGTTAATTGCCGCCACCTTTGCCTCCGCACCATCTGGCAGACCACTACCAGTTTTACTCCTTGCTGTATCAACGCCTGAGCATAATCGTATACCATACCTACCTCCAACGTGTGAGAGGCGCCTGACCCCGTCGAGTCGTCGTCATTTCCATCGGCACTCAAGACTACAATCTGAGGTAGCTCAGCTTCGAATTTCTTACCCCCGATATCGCTGCATGGACGCCACCGCTGCAACACGATACCCGTTGAAAGCAACTCTGCAATCCATACCTTCTAGCAACGACCCTGGACAGAAACGAGCACTTACCCCTAGCGAAGACGCAAAAAACTTCTCCAGCCAGTGAACGTGGTTGTCTCCCAGCACCCAGACTAGTGGCTTATCCTCTGCCACCATGAGCGGTTATCTCGTCACGATACCCTGTCTCTACTTATACTTATCTGTTTGGTTCTTCGTTTCTATAAATTCGATCCAACGAGTGACGATTACCTTCCATTGCACAAACAAAGCCGATGGTGTCAAAATGGCGGAAGTCCACAAGTCCAATATAGAGCTTTGAAAAGGTCAAATGGAAGACCTTTTCTTTTAATGGGGACTGAGTGTAACCTTTGTTTTGCACATTGATATATACAAAAAAAATGAGGGTTCCACAACGTAACGCCAAACCCGTAGACTACGCTTGATGCGAGTCTCCTGGACGACCTGTTCTTAGAACCCATATTTCGACAATTAAATCAGTATTATTATTCCAAGAACAGATAAAAGAAGCAAGGACATTACTAAGGAAATCACGTTAGACGCTATGAGTAGTATATACTGTTCACTATTCACAAACAAAGCAGACCATGCAATATGCACAAATAATGTCTGGTCGCAATATCATAATACAACATTACATGCTTAACAACAACTAAATATTTAAACTTGAATAACGACGAATGTGGAGCCATTTCGCCACATGTGACCACCCCACCATTACATAAATAATGCAACCATATGGTTTGGGAAAGACATTAATGTTGTATAAATAAAGCATCACTGAACTGTTTGTCCCAATGAAAGCTGGAGAAGAGCCAGCACGATAAAGTAAGATAAAAAGTACTTAAATATGTAGATTTAGTTCTTCCACGTGTAACATGCAGTATGGTGTCAACTTTAGCAGGTCACCGGGCGCACTGGGCAACACCAAATTACGTACCTTATGCAGCAACTTCTCCGAATATGTCATATGGTATTCTGTGTCACGCATCACTGCTTTCTGGAAATTGTCCGCCGCTTCCTGGAGGCTGGATGCAGCTTCAAGATCTCATTTCATTACGTTAACAAATCACTATTTTGTGCATAACCGTTTGATGTTTGTTTTATATATTAATTAATGTAACAGTCTCGATGTTATTCTAAGTAAGCTTTTCTTCAGAACTCGCATTCTTCTTTCCAAAGTAATTCGTAGGTTGCTGAAATAAAGAATGTCACACATAGCTAATACCAATGATCTGACAAAGAACATTCATAGCAAAGCAGGTGATGTAGTGTAGTGGAATGTTCACATAGTTGTTCTGAAATGTGTCCGGAGAATCATCTAACCGCACTTGTTCGATTGTTCCATTTATCTTCGTAAACAGACGTAGAGACCAGTAAACGCCACTGAAATATAGCAAATAATTAATCTAATTAGTGATGGTACTGCCAGTAAAGAAACATAGTTATATATGGACCTGCTATATTCCGCGCGAATAAATATCAATTGATGAAACGTTTGCTTTAATTCCTGAACACTTCATTGTTCCAGAACAAATATCGTTCTATACGAAATAATGCTTTAGTGCGACACAATAAGATATAGTTGATGAAGCAATACAGAGAGAATCAGTGATTACGACATTCATTGTCAGCATCTATAACAGATGAAAACCGCCTACGTGTCGGGAAATATAACTACACACAAGAACGACGAGAGCGAACATAACACTTTAAAGTTACCATTTTGCTGTTTGTTTGTCGCCTGCCACAGTAGTTGTTGCACAAGCAGACACATCGCGTAATACTTGTATTAAATGGAAGTCATACAAATATTGAATAAACAAAAAAGTGCCAAGAAGCCAAACATATCATATACAAAACAATGTTAAGACCTATTCTCCTCTTTGTCAGTTACCATCGGACTTTGACAATGAGACTTGAAATTCAACTAATTACATCATGCACACAAGCTTATAAATAACGCATGGTGCCAACACATGGAATTGACAGCGAAATTACTATATAAACGCGGAGAGCAAGAACACCCCAAATGTGATGAAGTGGCCAGAAACATGAATCTGACATGACATAGACAGAGAGGAAAACCCAGGTTACTGTGGATCAACATCAGCTGCCACTTGGAGTGAACACCAACCTCGAAACTGTAATAAGAATGGAACTGTGCAAGAACAGTACAGAATGGAGTAAGTTGAATGTGTTGCCACACTGATAGTCACTTTCCTAACTGGAGTATGGTGAGCAGCTTATACTTTGCGAAGTGTATCGCGCACTAATCGTACCAAACGATGGAGGAGACGCACTAACAATCGAACAAAGCAGTAGGCACGTCTGATTATTTGTTCTACAGCGCCAGCCGTCGAGTAAACTTACAAGAGGATGCATATCAAAAAAGTACCATTCTTTATTAATTTAACACGCTTTAAATTTAAACACAATTTGGTACTATGTTTTATGTTCTATGTAGTCGCATTTGTTGTTTTGAAGCTCACGTTTTTCTGGTTTATAAAAACTAAATGTTTGTCTGTCATTTGTACTCCGTGACAGGTAGTCCCATCGTCACCGAACATGCTACTTCGTGCGAAATGACCGCGTTATGGCGAATTACAAGATAATTCTTATCGCAAAACATTGTCTAGTGCCTTTGCGTATAATAATTAGGTATTGGACAATTATTTTGCAATTAGAAAAAGGTGTAACACCATCACGCGAAAAGTGTGTGCAGTCGACGTCACCTTGGAAAAAGGTTTCGTTTTGGGTAATTAAATATATCTAAGAAATGTACTAACCACTCTACATCGTTTTAAAAGTTTGGTGTGCGTTGTCAAATTATAGTGCTTACCTCACAGTCTTTTACCGTGGTAGATAGTTTGTGTCTTGTCACGATGTAGTGCTCCGTTCACTGTTTTATCCCATGTATGTTTGATTTGTTTTGTCACGTTGTAGTGGTTATTTCACCATATGCTGCCATGGGAGGTCTTTGTAATGTTTTGTCCCACTGCAACGGCGTCATATTCTTCATTACATTTCGAAATTGATATGTTTTAGTACCTCTTATAGGTGCCTAGGCCAAAAACGTGACTTTTCCGTTTTAATTTCACTTCTTATTTTTACAAATATCTGGCTGGACCGAATCGAGATCTAGCACGTATTGGTAGTCGTCTAGAGGCATTATGTAGTGACACAGTGTCGCCAGACAAATCGGGGCAAGTAATGTTCTCGTGAAAACAAACTTCTTCAGAATTACGTAGTTTGTAAGTAAATAGAGAACTGATATCAATACTCTGACACAGACCATTCATTGCAAAGCATGCGTTTTATTGTCGTTGAATGTTCACATAGTCGTGTCGACTTGTGTTCGGGGAATACTTATTCGCTAGTTCCATTAGTCTTCATACACGGGGAGACCACAGAAATCTAGCAAATAATTTACGTAATTAGAATTGGTACTAAAGGAAACATATCGTACCCCAGTGGTATATAATTTTGTTAGAACGATTTAAATATAAGGATGCTTTGTTACAAAAAAATGTACTATTCATACACCTACTACACTGAATCGAGCCCGACATTATCGTCAGGAGGTTCTGCACAATTACAATTGCAAGAATACGGTATATTAGAAGCGTCTCAGTTTACGGGTGCAGCAATTGTGTTCAGTATTTCTTATCGTGCAACATCACCGTAACAACAATTACTACATTTTGAAAAATAAAGTATGTACGAACTTCAACGACTGAGACCCGGACAGAAGGATTGGTTCAGCCCACAAGAGCGGTAGAACAATTATTGTGTGATGATTACACCCTTGGCGGTAGCGGCCGTAGAAGTAGGACGTTGCGTAGTAATGAAATCAATCACAATAAAATAAGACTTCGCTACCTCGAACACCCTTTATAACTTGATTAGCTAGTTGGGTTGGAAGGTGTGATGCGTGTCATCAAGACATTGGAAGGTGTGATGTGTGTCATCAAGACATTGGAAGGCGTGATATGTGTCATCAAGACATTGGAAGGTGTGATGTGTGTCATCAAGACATTGGAAGGTGTGATGTGTGTCATCCAGACATTGGAAGGTGCAATGTGTGTCATCAAGACATTGGAAGGTGTGATGTGTGTCATCAAGACATTGGAATGTGCGATGTGTGTCATCAAGACATTGGAAGGTGTAATAAGTGTCATCAAGACATTGGAAGGTGTTATGTGTGTCATCAAGACATTGGAAGGTGTGATGAGTCTCATCAAGACATTGGAAGGTGTGTTGTGTGTCAACAAGACATTGGGAGGTGTGATATGTGTCATCCATACATTGGAAGGTGTGATGTGTGTCATCAATACATTGGAAGGTGTGATGTGTGTCATCAAGACATTGGAAGGTGTGATGTGTGTCATCAAGACATAGGAAGGTGTGTTGTGTGACATCGAGACATTGGAAGGAGTGATGTGTGTCATCAAGACATTGGAAGGTGTGATGTGTGTCATAGAGACATTGGAAGGTGTGATGTGTGTCATTAAGACATTGGAAGGTGTGATGTGTGTCATCAAGACATAACAAAATGTGTGCGAACTGAACTGCGCCATATGTTTCATTTCATGCAGCAAACGTATAATGGCCGCCGGCGATCGTAACTCATACGTGTTATGTAATTCACCCTGCGCTTGACGTCACCTTCATAATTCACAAATAATTCACCCACGTATACTCCTGCTGTGTATTCCTTTATCTCACAATCGATGATGAAATACCGTGTGGCCGTAATGTGCTAACACTTCATACATGCACGCGATGCACAATATCCCCCGATCAAAATGTCTATAGACAACATCCACAATATAAATGCATATAATAGTTATTAATGTATAATTATCTATATAAATGTTACTGGGTTGTGACGTTTTTTTAATATATTGAACTTTATTGATTTTCTTCTGGATAGTTACATATAGCCAGTACGTAACCATATCTAACATATATAACAACAATGGATGCTTTGATTTGATCCAATGTTTGAAACATCAACTCAACTGCTTCTTTGATTTCCAGACCATGACCCAGTTAAGCACACACTAAGGAGAAGACAGTGAAATAAGTATGAGTGCTATATCACTTTTGACTATAGTTATTAATGTTGCATATGAACATTGTCGTATTGGGATTTTGTCGTGGTGAAATTGTCCTATTGTGATAATTTATTATTGTCCTATGTCCCACCCACCGACCCACTCACCCTCCGACCGACCGACCGACCCACCGACGACCGCTAACCGACCCACTCATCAACCGAAGCAACGAACTTTTTTTATAAAATGCCAATAACTTTGTTCGTAGCCAAACTGCTATATCTCATATTTCAACAATAAAAACTAAATAAATGCGCCTCCCTCATATGTTACTATATTACATGATATCAATAATATTTTTTGAATAAGCACATTTTTTATAATGAACCAAGCTTATAATTTTTGAAATACACATATTTATTTTGCCTGATGTTTTTCCCCAGAATATATTATTAAATTGTTATATTTTGTTTCATAATATATGCACACGTATTTTTTCTTTGATGGAAATAGCATCAAGGTGTCAATTTATTTAGTTTAATTCTACGATAGCCAGAGCTGCCAAGTTATGCCATGAAACGTGCATGATATCATGGGCGGATCCAAACTTTGAAAAGGAGTATCTAGTTTCCCAGCAGGACACCCGGTTGCAACATTTCTACTCATCACCATTCCACAGAGGGCAGCACTTTCTAAACTGGAAAGCATTACAAAAATACCACTGTTTTATTGTGTATGCTGTAGCGGTTTATTTAAATACGGGAAGAAGTATTTCAAATGTTCTTCAACAGTTTGGTTTTAAAATGTATTCACTGACAAGGAAATGTAAACGTGTATTTCTTGTTATAATGATTAGGATGGTCAATGACAGGAATAGTTAATCTTAGTTTTCATCGTGATCTTCGTCCTTTCCAAACTGTGGTTAAACATGTGAGTGCTTACATGCATGGCCATTGCCAGTTTTATGCAGCCATCACATCCTTTTTCGTTTCGTGCACACATCTATCACACTACATCCTGTTTTAATTAGTCAATATTTTTATCTAAATGACTAAGTGAATCAACGTGAATGTGGAGGAGTGTGTATTTCATACATTTTAAGAAACAAAGACCATTACTTTTCGTATCATATTCTTGGCATCTGTGAGTTTTTAAACAGTACCACTCATGGTTTGCAGCCGAGCTTTCAGTAAACCTCACTATTACAATTGTGTTGATAATGGTATAAACATATGTTACAAGGGTGCCATCCAAATCAACTCCAATCAAAAACTGAACAAATTAAACTGTATCTTCGAAACAACGACGACGAAAAGAGCTGTCCGAATGTCCAACTGTCCACTTTGTTGTGGCACAGTAGAATCAACTGTCTGGTGATGTCGAGTATTCAGGTGATGAACGGCTCAACAAAAAATTATAAAAACAGGCATGGTGATGTCGGTTGGTCAGGCAAAGATTTTTTCCGAAAAATACAAAGAACACAAGGCGGAGATGTGGACTAGTCAGGCTATTCAGCAATAAAAAACAAAAGCTATTAAACAGACTAACAGAAAAAGTATTACTCGGCGTAGGCCCAAACACAGTTATAGGACAGCTGACATTACACAATTCAGTCTAAAACTAATGAGTGTTGCATTCAACAGTGACAACCCCCAAAATCATATAACAAGTTGAAGACTTCTGTTACCGAGGTGCATGTATCGAAGCAAAAAGATGCAGCCACGTTTTCAACAAACCCAAACATTACTATCAATTAAGTTGATGAGGTTATAACCATATGTTTGTCATCCAAATCAACTCTTATTAAAAATTGGACAAATTAATTGTATCTTCGAATGTAAGACGACGAAAAAGACAGTCTTATAGGCTCTTTCGTGGTAGAGTACAGTTTGGTGATATCGAGCACACTGGTCACGCAAGGCTCAACACAATAAAGTAAAGACAAGTATGGTAATGTCAGTTGGTCAGTCAAAGACCTACTCTGGGCATTGCAATTAAAACAAAGCTGAGGTGTCGACTATTCAAGTTACTCTTCAACAAAGAATAAAAACTATAAAAAAAAAACTAACATAGAAAGTCTTACTTGATTGATGGAGTAGGCCCAGGCACGGTGCCAGGAGAGCAGGCGTTACAAAGGTCAGTGGTATTTAGTGCATCGGGTTCACTAGCAGGGTGAGATGATTTAGCAAGCAATTCAGTTTGCGTTCATATGGATTCTTCCAAACTAACGTTTGTTGCATTCAACATTAACAAACCCCAAAATCAGATCAAAAAGTACATGCGTACGAGGTACATATATCGAAATAAAAATATGTAGCTGTTATATGACGTTTTAGTGTTTGTACATCAGAAAGTGTATTTATCTGCATTTACAAGACCAGTATTTACTCGTTATTACATGAACAAACGTGTATTGTAAAATACAAAATGCTGATCCAATGAGAGGTGTTTCACTCTAAGACATACGTGTCATTCTGCACAGCATCAAAAAGTCTGGCAGAAATGGACAGTGAAGATCTTGGACGCCGCGTCTAGACGCCGCGTCTAAACCATATTTCAGATGCGCATTATTGGGCGACACGGCGTCGCCCGACAAAACAGGGCAAGACATTCTCGTAAAAAAGGACCTTCACATATTCCCAGCTACCAGAGTATATCCACTACGCACCCATTAGTTAAACTGAAATGTGTTATCCACATATTTATGGTAAATTACGAAACTCTTAAAACTGGATAACACGAGCCGTCCAATTTAAAAGGTAAAGGTATGTTCTTATATAGCGCGGTATCCGGTCCATAGGACTGCTCAAAGTGCTTTACCCTTCACCCCCTGGCAGACCTGTTCATTCCAAAGCCATCTCAACTTCTTTGGGAAGTATTCAGCCACGCTGCAATTGCTGCGCGAAGGCTATTCGTTCACATATCCACCACTGTCTGTATTGCCAGGTACTCATTTATACAGCTGAGTGAACTGTGGCAACGTGGGGTGATCAATCTTGCCAAAGGTTCGAAGCGACCGCAGTGGGATTCGAAACCGGGTTCTCTCGATTGAGAGTCCGGCCTTCTAACCGGTATGCTACCGCGCCCCACGCGACTACTAATTTATATCGTCGTATCAGGAGGAATGTAACTTCCTATCCGCTGGCGCCAATGAAATCCGATTTAGGCAATCATCAATTAAGAGGGCAAGAAAAAACAATGAAACTTTGGGGATTAGGAGACTACTCAGCATAACTGTAGGAACTGGGGCAATCCTTGATGGGGAGTTTGCTGCTGTCACCCCCCAAACCTATAGTGTCTCCTTGGATTGGTTAAACCATATGCCTTCTTGGAGTGGTCAACGTAATTGTGCACATGGTATATTATGGAAATGCGTTGTAGCACAAACCTCGCCAAGGTGTATTTAACGGGAATATGTCTAAAATTGTGTTGATAACGTCTTTTCCAGATCGAACACATGTGTACAACGATAAAGGAACACCTAATCACAATACCTTACCAAAGTAAATTGTTATATCAATGTTAATTAGATTACTTCAACGTACTCGATTATTGACAATACAATGCATCCTTGCGTTATGGTCACAACAACCATTGTTACATAACATAATTAGTGGTGATGATTGTAGTTATTTTTTGGTGGATATAGCTGTAATATTGTTTATTCACAGTATTTTGTAAAAGTAAATGTAATCGGGTCACATGAAGGCGGCATGTGAGCCATGTTAGTACCATGCAATATAACATATTGACATCATGTATATTGTAATATCTTTATATGTTATGTATTGTTATATTTTTAAGTAAAACGGCTGCTACTACTACTACTACTACTACTACTACTACTACTACTACTACTACTACTACTACTACTACTACTACTACTACTCCTACTACTACTAATATAGTGGTTAGTTGGTTGATATAGTTGTAATATTTCTAACAGTAATACGAGTATACGAAGATGAATTATTATTGTTGTTACCAATAGTAGTGTCGAAGATATATTAACATTGGTAGTAGTTGTAATAGTTTTATGAAGTAATAGAAACTACACTCGCATTTTTAATATTTCGTTGCGTTGCGTTGTGTCCAAGTTTATTTTATATTTTCGCTTTATTTTTCCTATATAATTCGTCGGTCACTGAAGTTAAGAAGGTAACAGAGACATGCTGTCAATACCCTGACAAAGGCCATTCAATACAAAGCAAGAGCTTTATTGTAATGGGAAGTTCACATAGTTGTGCTGGTTACAAACGAACGTGATGGCGTGTGGCCGGGGAAACATCTGTCCGCAATTGTCCGCTTTTTCCATTTGCCTTCGAAGACAGATGGAGACACCAGTGAACTCCACTGAAATAGAGACATAATTAATTTAATTAGTGATGGTACTGCCAGTAAAGAAGCATATTTATATTTGCTACAAATACATTCCACGTGACAAAATATCAGTTGATGAAACGTTTGTTTACGTTCCTGAACATTGTCATTGCCATCGAATGAATATCGTTCTATAAATGGAATATCGCTTAATTAGTACCAAGTAATATAATATAGTTGATGTAGTAATACGGAAGGTATCAGTGATTAAGACATCCATAGCCAGCCTCTAGTATGGATGACTGTGGAGGGAATAATAAAAACACATGACGTCGACGACGACGAAGATAACACATTAAAGTTACCTTTTTGCTGTTTGCTTATGGCCTGCCACAACATTTGTTGCACCACTTGACACAACGATGACGTTTGTAGTGGTAGTAGGGTTTGTACGAGGGGCATCGCTTGTAGCGAAGGGGACGTCCGTACTTGCAGAAGACGTAGCTGCCGCATCCTTTGCACACGGTCGACTGCCAGCCTGAGTACTTCTCACAGTAATTCTCTCTGCAGCCTGCACAAAACGGTACGTATACATTGCACTTCCAGTATCATTGTCTTCTACAAGAACATAACGAAAACATAGTCCACTTGTTATATGCACGTCAGACAGAACAAATTAAATTAGACGACAATTTATTTAATAACAAAATAAATCGTGTAATATTAATATTATTCTGTAAAAAGTCGCGCACTTTATCACTGTTCTGCAATAATACAATGACTGCGTTATTCCACGTCACAGTAAATAATGTTAAATATATTAGACACAGGGTAAGTCATTACAGCCTCTGCAAATGGTTACTGAATCGAGCGCGGCATCGTCGTCACGAGGTTCTGCAAAATTACAAGTACAAGACTGCGGTATTCCATGTTACAATAAAAAATATCATCATATTAGAGACACCCTGTTCAATATTTCCTAATGCGCACCACCATTGTCAACGGTGTTACTACGTTTTAGAGAATAAAGTAGATACGAACCACATCGACCGATCCCCGGATAGTAAGATTGATTCAATCCACATGAGCGGTAGTACATGGCGCCACGATTGCACCCGTAGTAGTAGCGGCCGTAGCAGACGGATGAATAGTAATAATGGAATTTGCTGGTGTAAGAGCATCGATCGCTGCATGAGCCTTCAACACGCAAATTAATAGTTTCTTAATTTTTTAATCAATGATTTGGAAACTGAATGAGGAACATACTTGAACTTTACCAATAAGGACTGACATATGTGCATTACATATTTAGTTTTTTACACACTGTTCTCAGCTATGATAATCACATGTTATTGTCATAGTCAATATAGAAGAAACAAATTCCGGTGACTTGAGCGGCTTACAATGTTAAATATTAATAAAATGGCTATTGTGATTACGTGGTGCATTTGTTTGCTTTTATATATAAATGTGATAATAATCACTATGCATTTGATGTATAAATATAAAAGATAACTTTATGAAAAACAATTGGAAAATACAGGCATAACTTTATGCAGTAGAATACATTTCAACTTTGAATTGCTTATCCAGTCAACAATTTGGTCGAAATATTCTACGAGCCCTTCGTAAAATGTAAATTAAACACATATATAAGTGAAACTGTAATTTGCTTATATCGTTACGACGTAATACATCATGATAATACTATTATTATTATTGTTTTTTTTAAGAATGCCAACCCACAAATTGACTGATGTAATTGTCACACTTACCACAGCTGCCCGACACAGTGACACATTGGTTCATAGGGCAACGACCGTACACCACTCTCTTGTTGACACACCTGTAGAAGTAAGGACTCGCCTTCGACAGAGATGGGTAGCAGAAGTTAGGAACACGATTTGCGCAGGAATCATAGTCGTAGCCGTTGAAACATCCATGGTGATGCGCTAAAAAGAAACACCTATGCTATAATGTAAAACGAACTATTTACACCTTACGAACGTACGTACATACACTAATAACAATAACCTTTATTGATATAGCGTCGTATATCCGGATATAATATATGTTCAGAATCGCTTCAATACAACACGCACGCATGCACGCGCGCCCCACGCACACGTCTGTGTGTGTGTGTGTGTGTGTGTGTGTGTGTGTGTGTGTGTGTGTGTGTGTGTGTGTGTGTGTGTGTGTGTGTGTGTGTGTGTGGGTGTGGGTGTGGGTGTGGGTGTCTATGTTTGTAATAGTATCTTACCTTCAGCTGCATATACAACAAGAAGCGCCAGCAATGCAATGAAAAACTTCGCCATGACGTGTAGTTTTCTTCTGTAAAATAGAAATGTTGGGCGATGTAACTACTTGGTTGTTCGTGTAGATTTATACTGGTGTCGCCAATACGAATGTTGTAGCCACATATATAAAAAAAAATAATTGTCAAAATTGTCGTAATAACCCATGGAGCAAGAATGATTTATTAAATACTCTTGAATTTGCCACCAAATGAAACATACTTCAGGCGACATTTGGACGAGAGAGACTATGGATGTGTGTTAAACCCAAAACATTTCATGTATATGCAGCACGTCTTGCAAAGGATTGTGAACATAACAACTGCATACGTTAATTTCAGGATTAAGGCGTACGTTTCCGAGATCGGGAATGAACTTAACATTAATCGATGTATACTGTTCGGATTATTTACGTCCTTCTATTGACTTGGCCTCCATGGTTGTATGGAATATTCGAGTCAGTCCAACCTTCTGCTTTGAAACACATGTAGTTCGTGCTATATATCTACAGAAGCAAAGGAAACGTCTTACTTACCTTTCAGACAACGACTCTCAGATCTTCGACTGAAGCCTGTGGTGCTCTGGTCTGTAAACGTCTGTATTTATGCAGCTGTGTCTGAATTAATCATGCATCTTCACACGTCACAGGATGTTTTCACGAAGTAATGTGCGGCTTCACTGATAAAAACAAACAAGGGGTGTTGGACTGTACATATGAAACGTAGGAAACATGAAATGTTTTAATTTGTTGATTTTGCTTTGCGGCTTTCCTTAAACCTGCGTCGTTTGAAACTATGGTAGTTGCAAAACAAATGTATCGTGGTGGTGTCATATATTGCATAAACGCACTTACCTGAACCACCCCATTTACGATTTTCATTGCATCACATGATGCTTCATAAACAACGCGTGATTAATCAAAATACGTGTTAGAATGTAGTTGGTTGAATCATTACTTCGCACTTTAACTGTGCAATGATATGAAGCGACCTCTTGTGGGCATATGTTGCGATATGTTTTTTTGCATCGGTTACCTCGGTATTGTCTAAGTGCTTCACCTTACTTAATGCACATAATAATATAACAATGTTGCATTTAATATTAACGCCCGTAGGAATAAATGACACATTGGGAATGTCTGCTATGAGCCGGTATTAATTATTGTTTTAAATAATATGAACTAACATTAGCAATATATATATATATATATATATTATTATTAAATCAATTAAATAGAGTCTAGGTTCTTATTAGCATACATGAATGGTTCACTCGTTCGCCTGTCACAGCCGGTTAGGCGTGGCGCTGTGTCAGCAGACTCGCGTCCAACTATTACTTATTGAATATTTCGTTCGTTCTCTGCCACCTCGAGAACCGACGACGTGTTTAAAGAAAGTGACTGCAGTCCTTCATTTCCACGCACGTTGACTTCATTACCAATATAATTAATAATAACATATGCCAGTAACGAGGAGAGTGGGACTTAATAACTCATCAAAATCGTATATCTTTAGGTCGTTTATTGGCATAGTCCAGGCACGATCTCGGAGAGATAAGTCATGCAACGACGGGGATGGAAATTCAAAATGAATACAGTCGAAAACGGTCCATCAAACAATATTGTGATCGAAGCATCAATCAATCAATCGTCGACGAAAACGATTAATAAGAACATCACTACAAAGCCTGGCCGCTTAACATGTTTTTAAAGCAAAGCATCTGGTTGAAGTACATTATACAAAAATACATGTTTTTGGAACAGGAGTGCTTATATTGTTTGATTCGACATTTAACAATGATATTCTCACATATCAGGACTGATTTTCTTTCTTCTGATTTGAAAGCTTACCAGAACAGTATGTAGATAAACGCGGTGAAAAAGCATAACATGTAATGTGTACCTATGGGTAGTCGTTTGCTTATCAGCAGTACACCCAATCAAGGGCAGAATAAAGCATACAATACAAACATTCTGCAAGCCTTCATTGTATACTATCGGTAAATTGTACCATCTCACATTCTTGTGGTATGCAAACACACTGATTGTCCATTTTGTTTAATCTTGTTAATGAGCTTATTCGTCCCACCATACCTTGCAAGGAATAATGATTAATGTTGCTGGGTGTGTCGTGTTAATAACCAACTGTTTCCCTTATTTTTCCGTTTGCATGTAACGAAGTCCGACAGTTATTTTATGTTCAAAGTGTTTTTGTGTTTTTTTCATTCAGCTCGCTGCAGTCATTGATCATCACACTTTTTTCCAACATCTTCAAATTCTCATAATGTCATGACATTTGGAATACCCAACAGACGTCAAACCAGTGAAAGCATATAGTTTTACAACGTGAGAAGGTGGTAGAAATTATGTCAGGTGAAATAGTTATGAATTCCTAACTGGTTTGGGTAAAACGCAAGCAGGCACATGTGCAAAGTATCTAAATAAATAACCAGTTCCTGCAGTGTAGAATTACGCCTTTGTCGTCGAGTCGAACATCTGCCCCACCAAGCGTTGTAACAGCCAGCGGCGCCTGCTCGCCGCATCAACAATAAACGAACGAACAAAAATATGTACTTAAAATCCATGAACAACTATTATAATTAAACTTTAATCGCTCCGTGTAATGGCGCCGAAGTGTGTGTTATTTGCCTGACAGACACCTAAATAACTGTTTTTCCGTTTATATTAAACGTCATCGGATGTAAGGTTCCAGAAACTAGAAGAGTAAAACGATGAACAATGAGAGTAATATATAGTTAAGGTGTTTTCGATGTAGTTCTTTTCATCTTATACTAATATTTTGTTATGTTGATGTACGTTTGCTTAATATCACATATACACTGGTGTTTTTGCAGGCACGCCCACTTATATCCGCACAATAAGCGTCACATCCAGACATAAGGCTATTAGCCTAAAATAGCTGAAAGTGATGTATGTATCTTTGTATATATTCCTACAACTGTATGCTTCAATTCATGCGCTTAATATGCACGTGTTTTGTCAAATGTTGTTTGTATAATGCGGTTTTCAAAGTTGAATGCAACATACTTTGTTTTGGAAGAATTCACATGGAGGCCAATTGAATGTCATGTTGATTCTACTCACTATGTTGCTGACCACGATGCACTAAAGGCAACTGAATTATGCATTTCGTGTCGTGACAGCACCCTGGCTGTGGCTAATTCATCAACCCTGTAACGCATTATATGCACTTGTTTTTCTTATCTTCGTCTGAGTGGATCTTTGCCTGACTTACAGACATAGGTTTGCTTTTTCGTTTTTGCAGCGCTGATCTTTTTCTGACTAACCGGCGCCATGCAATGTTTGAAAGAGATGAAAAACACGTTTCGACAAGAATATTTTATAATGTGGTTTGGATAAGTTGATAGAGCTGAGTGAACTGTGGCAACAAGGGATGAACGAAATTGCTGCAGCTTCCAAACATCAGCAAGAACAGCATTCGAACCCGGGTTCTCTAGATTGAGAGCCCGACGTTCTAACCGCTATGACACCGAATGCAAAAGAAGATCATTAGGAATGCAAAATCAACATAAACCAAGTGAGAAAACATTGTAAAATATTGCGTAGTACCTCTAGTAAAATGTGAGGTTAAGTGAGGTTCAGTTTCTTTCCATTAGAAAAACATGGCGCTGCAACACGCGAGTAGGTCGTATAAGCACTAAAATGTTCACTCGTGTGTGTGTGTGTGTGTGTGTGTGTGTGTGTGTGTGTGTGTGTGTGTGTGTGTGTGTGTGTGTGTGTGTGTGTGTGTGTGTGTGTGTGTGTGTGTGTGTGTGTGTGTGTGTGTGTGTGTCAAAACAATTATTTTACTTCCATATCAAGATTTCATAATTTACAAAAAAATCTCCTACGCCTAGCTTCACCGAGCAAGGCGTAGATATAATTAAATGTTCTAATTTGTTATAGTTACATGGAAGTAAGAATACTGTTTGAACAAGAGTATATAGTATAGAGAGTATATTGTATATTTGTTGCATATATTTGCTGATATGATGACCGTAATCGAAGTGCAACAATGCGTATTACGTATTTCTTCAACATCACACAAACGAAAATAAGTTATCAGTTATTAATAAGCAGATAGTACATATACATTTTTGTATAGTTTATATAAAAATAATTAAGAACCACGCATGGTGGGCTTGTCTAATACGTCGTTTCATCCGATGTGCGTTAATATTAAATACAGTAATATTATATTACTATTTACATAATCAGTTACGCATTATCGAGTAAATCGCTGCAAAAATATCAGTGTCGAAACAAAATATCCGCGAGAGGCCACTAAAGTTAATTTCACATTTAAATTACGATGTAATGATTCACCCCACGAAATTCCAACAAGTAGTTTCACTAATAACGTATTATATATGAGTCAGCATGGAATGCCAAGAAAATCGTTAATGGGGTGGTTTAGATAAGTGCGCTAATACTATGTATAATACCACCACGATGACATTATTTTAAAACAACCATAGTTTCAAATGAGTTTGACTATAACAAGTCCAATTTTTAGATTTGTTTTACATATGTTTGGCAAAAATATTCACAGAGGCGACATCAGGAACAACTACACGAACAATTGTGTAGTGACGTCTCCTAAAATGTATATGTTGCAGAAGGAAACTAGACGCCATGGAGATTTTTTTCGTTGCATTGACATGGAGATTTTGTTCGTTGCGTTGCATCGACAAAATCACAAACGAGGAGATTCTCACTAGAACATGCCTCCAAAACTGTCTTGTCAGAATTCTATCCCATCGACGAATATGTTGGGCTAGACACCTACGTTGGATATAAAACATACTTCCATATATATATATCTTCTTTAGCGGGCTGTAAGACGGGAGAAGAACAGTAGGTAGGCCAAGCATATTCTACAATGAGATCTGACATTATTTCCTATTGCTCCAAAAACATGGACTTTTGCTGCATGGACTAAACAAACTGTCCTTGGTTTTTTCGAAGCGCTTCTCAGTTCAATCCCTGGCAGACCTGTTCAATCCAACGCCATATCGACTTATATATGAAGCATTCAGCCACGCTGCTGTTACTGCGCGAAGACTAATCGTTCATATATCCATCTCTGTCTGTAGCCAAGTACACATTCATAGAGCTTAGTGAAATGTGGCAACAAGGGATGAACGAAATTGCCGCAGCTTCCAAACATCAGCAAGAACAGCATTCGAACCCGGGTTCTCTAGATTGAGAGTCCGACGTTCTAACCGCTATGACACCGAATGCAAAAGAAGATCATTAGGAATGCAAAATCAACATAAACCAAGTGAGAAAACATTGTAAAATATTGCGTAGTACCTCTAGTAAAATGTGAGGTTAAGTGAGGTTCAGTTTCTTGCCATTATAAAAACATGGCGCTGCAACACGCGAGTAGGTCGTATAAGTGACGTCAACGGAACGATGAGTTACATATTATCTTAAAGAGAATAAAAACAAAGCACTAAAATGTTCACTTGTGTGTGTGTGTGTGTGTGTGTGTGTGTGTGTGTGTGTGTGTGTGTGTGTGTGTGTGTGTGTGTGTGTGTGTGTGTGTGTGTGTGTGTGTGTGTGTGTTTGTGTGTGTGTGTGTGTGTTTGTGTGTGTGTGTGTGTGTGTGTGTTTGTTTGTTTGTTTGTTTGTTTGTTTGTGTGTTTGTGTGTGTGTGTGTTTGTGTGTGTATGTGTGTGTGTGTTTGTGTTTGTGTGTGTGTGTTTGTTTGTTTGTTTGTGTGTGTGTGTTTGTGTGTGTGTGTGTGTGTATGTGTGTGTGTGTGTGTGATTTGGTCAAAACATTTATCTTACTTCCATATCAAGATTTCATAATTTACAAAAAAATCTCCTACGCCTAGCTTCGCCGAGCAAGGCGTAGATATAATTAAATGTTGTAATTTGTTATAGTTACATGGAAATAAGAATACTGTTTGAACAATAGTATATAGCATAGAGAGTATATTGTATATTTGTTGCATATATTTGCTGATATGATGACCTTAACCGAAGTGCAACAATGCGTATTACGTATTTCTTCAACATCACACAAACGAAAATAAGTTATCAGTTATTAATAAGCAGATAGCACATATATATTTTTGTATAGTTTATATAAAAATACTTAAGAACCACGCATGGTGGGCTTGTCTAATACGTAATTTCATCCGATGTGCGTTAATATTAAATACAGTAATATTATATTACTATTTACATAATCAGTTACGCATTATCGAGTAAATCGCTGCAAAAATATCAGTGTCGAAACATATATCCGCGAGAGGCCGCTTCAGTTAATTTCACCTTTAAATTACGATGTAATGATTCACCCCACGAAATTCCAACACGTACTTTCACTAATAACGTATTGTATGTGAGTCAGCATGGAATGCGAAGAAAATCGTTAATGGGGTGGTTCAGATAAGTGCGTTAATACCATGTATAATACCACCACGATGACATTGTTTTAAAACAACCATAGTTTCAAATGAGTTTGACTATAACAAGTCCAATTTTTAGATTTGTTTTACATATGTTTGCCAAAAATATTCACAGAGGCGACACCAGGAACAACTACACGAACAACTGTGTAGTGACGTCTCCTAAAATGTATATGTTGCAGAAGGAAAGTAGACGCCATGGAGATTTTTTTCGTTGCATTCCAGGTGCTTTTTACTGTGTATGCAGCAGAAGGTAAGATGTAATTACATGTATCTATATGCGTGCCTATGTGTTTTGTATCTCAACCGCCTCTGAATAGATGTTATATCCGGATATGCGGCGCTATATAGGCACAGGTTATTAGTATTATTATTATTGAGTGTAAAGTCAAAGTCGTTACTTTTCAATGTTACCTCTTGTTGTGGCGGATTTCAATGGATGCTTTAATGGCTACAACTATGATAGCTGCAACACTCGTCTTCCTAGTTACTACTACCCATCTTTTCCGAAGCCGTGACCTTACCTGTGTCAACAATAGAGTGGCGTACGCCCGCTGTGAACCAATGTGTCACTGTGTCGGGTGGCTGTGCTAAATGTAACAATGAAGTCAGTCATTGATATTTCACGACTGTGAGTTAGCATTCATTTTCTTTTCACAACATTATATAATAATACGATTTATTCAGGTGTGATGACACAAGTAAGTTCAGTGAATCTTCTTGCCAACAACAGCGTGAAAAAAAGACTTTAAATATACATTGTATATGTGCCAGCCCTTATTGATGAACTTCAATTATGTTCAACACTCAGTTTCCGAATCATTAACTAAACAATTTAGATTTCATTATGATGTAATTTGCGCATTGAGTGATCATGCAATGAGCAATGCTCGTTCACCAGAAGATTCTATTATTAATATTCATCCTCCTTCTACGGCCGCTACTACTACTACTGCAATCGTTGCTCCATGTACTATCGCTCATGTGGATTGAATCAATCCTTCTATCCGAGTCTCGGTCGTTGTGGTTCGTGTCTATTTTATTTTTCCAAATGTAGTAATAACGTTCACGATTGTGTTCCACGTCCCCTTCGCTACAGACGATGTCCGTGGAACACACGCAACTACTACTGTAGCCACCATCCTTGTGTCAGTTCGTACATCGACTGCTGTGGCAGGTGATAAGCAAAGAGCACAAAGGTAATTTTAACGTGTTATGTTCGTCTTCCTCTGTTTTTATCATTCCCGAAACATAGGCAGTTGTCATCTATGCTAGATGCTGACAATTAATTTCGTAATCGCTGATACATTCCGTATTACTTCATCAACTATATTTTATTAAGTGGTATTAACTTTATCAAAATATGTATTTAATGACCATGTTAATTTTGACGAAAAAGTGTAAAATTGGTTATTCAAGCTCTTCTGATACACAACTTACGCTACAGGCCCAGGCACACACGCCGAAATAAACATCATAAACGAAGGAACTAAACATTGCGTAGTAAACGCCTGTAGATTGGATGTGAGGTTCCAGAAACTAGAAGAGAAAAACGATGAAAAATGAGAGTAATATATAGTTAAGGTGTTTTCTATGTAGTTCTTTTCATCTTATACTAATATTTTATTATGTTGATGTACATTTGCTTAATATCACACGTACACTGGCGTTTTTGCAGGCAAGCCCACTTATATCCGCACAATAAGCGTCACATCCAGACATAAGGCAACTAGCCTAAAATAGCTGAAGGTGATGTATGTATCTTTGTATATATTCCTACAAAAGTGTGCTTCAATTCATGCGCCTAATCTGCACGTGTGTTGTCAAATGTTGTTTGTATAATGCGGTTGTCAAAGTTAAATGCAACATACTTTGTTTTGGAAGAATTCACATGGAGGCCAGTTGAATGTCATGTTGATTCTACTCACTATGTTGCTGACCACGATGCACTAAAGGCAACTTAATTATGCATTTCGTGTCGTGACAGCACCCTGGCTGTGGCTAATTCATCAACCGTGTAACGCATTATGTGCACTTGTTTTTCTTATCTTCGTCTGAGTGGATCTTTGCCTGACTTACAGATATAGGTTTGCTTTTTCGTTTTTGCAGCGCTGATCTTTTTCTGACTAACCGGCGCCATGCAATGTTTGAAAGAGATGAAAAACACGTTTCGACAAGAATATTTTATAATGTGGTTTGGATAAGTTGATAGAGCTGAGTGAACTGTGGCAACAAGGGATGAACGAAATTGCTGCAGCTTCCAAACATCAGCAAGAACAGCATTCGAACCCGGGTTTGCTTTTTCGTTTTTGCAGCGCTGATCTTTTTCTGACTAACCGGCGCCATGCAATGTTTGAAAGAGATGAAAAACACGTTTCGACAAGAATATTTTATAATGTGGTTTGGATAAGTTGATAGAGCTGAGTGAACTGTGGCAACAAGGGATGAACGAAATTGCTGCAGCTTCCAAACATCAGCAAGAACAGCATTCGAACCCGGGTTCTCTAGATTGAGAGCCCGACGTTCTAACCGCTATGACACCGAATGCAAAAGAAGATCATTAGGAATGCAAAATCAACATAAACCAAGTGAGAAAACATTGTAAAATATTGCGTAGTACCTCTAGTAAAATGTGAGGTTAAGTGAGGTTCAGTTTCTTGCCATTAGAAAAACATGGCGCTGCAACACGCGAGTAGGTCGTATAAGCTCTAAAATGTTCACTCGTGTGTGTGTGTGTGTGTGTGTGTGTGTGTGTGTGTGTGTGTGTGTGTGTGTGTGTGTGTGTGTGTGTGTGTGTGTGTGTGTGTGTGTGTGTGTGTGTGTGTGTGTGTGTGTGTGTGTGTGTGTGTGTGTGTGTGTGTGTGTGTGTGTGTGTGTGTGTGTGTGTGTGTGTGTGTGTGTGTGTGTGTGTGTGTGTGTGTGTGTGTGTGTGTGTGTGTGTGTGTGTGTGTGTGTGTGTGTGTGTGTGTGTGTCAAAACAATTATTTTACTTCCATATCAAGATTTCATAATTTACAAAAAAATCTCCTACGCCTAGCTTCGCCGAGCAAGGCGAAGATATAATTAAATGTTGTAATTTGTTATAGTTACATGGAAATAAGAATACTGTTTGAACAATAGTATATAGCATAGAGAGTATATTGTATATTTGTTGCATATATTTGCTGATATGATGACCTTAACCGAAGTGCAACAATGCGTATTACGTATTTCTTCAACATCACACAAACGAAAATAAGTTATCAGTTATTAATAAGCAGATAGCACATATATATTTTTGTATAGTTTATATAAAAATACTTAAGAACCACGCATGGTGGGCTTGTCTAATACGTCATTTCATCCGATGTGCGTTAATATTAAATACAGTAATATTATATTACTATTTACATAATCAGTTACGCATTATCGAGTAAATCGCTGCAAAAATATCAGTGTCGAAACATATATCCGCGAGAGGCCGCTTCAGTTAATTTCACCTTTAAATTACGATGTAATGATTCACCCCACGAAATTCCAACACGTAGTTTCACTAATAACGTATTGTATGTGAGTCAGCATGGAATGCGAAGAAAATCGTTAATGGGGTGGTTCAGATAAGTGCGTTAATACCATGTATAATACCACCACGATGACATTGTTTTAAAACAACCATCGTTTCAAATGAGTTTGACTATAACAAGTCCAATTTTTAGATTTGTTTTACATATGTTTGGCAAAAATATTCACAAAGGCGACATCAGGAAAAACTACACGAACAACTGTGTAGTGACGTCTCCTAAAATGTATATGTTGCAGAAGGAAAGTAGACGCCATGGAGATTTTTTTCGTTGCATTCCATGTGCTTTTTACTGTGTATGCAGCAGAAGGTAAGATGCAATTACATGTATCTATATGCGTGCCTATGTGTTTTGTATCTCAACCGCCTCTGAATAGATGTTATATCCGGATATGCGGCGCTATATAGGCACAGGTTATTATTATTATTATTGAGTGTAAGGTCTAAGTTGTTACTTTTCAATGTTACCTCTTGTTGTGGCGGATTTCAATGGATGCTTTAATGGCTACGACTATGATAGCTGCAACACTCGTCTTCCTAGTTACTACTACCCATCTCTTCCGAAGCCGTGACCTTACCTGTGTCAACAATAGAGTGGCGTACGCCCGCTGTGAACCAATGTGTCACTGTGTCGGGTGGCTGTGCTAAATGTAACAATGAAGTCAGTCATTGATATTTCACGACTGTGAGTTAGAATTCATTTTATTTTCACAACATTATATAATAATACGATTTATTCAGGTGTGATGACACAAGTAAGTTCAGTGAATCTTCTTGCCAACAACAGCGTGAAAAAAGCTTTAAATATACATTGTATATGTGCCAGCCCTTATTGATGAACTTCAATTATGTTCAACACTCAGTTTCCGAATCATTAACTAAACAATTTAGATTTCAGTATGATGTAATTTGCGCATTGAATGATCATGCAGTGAGCAATGCTCGTTCACCAGAAGATTCTAATATTAATAGTCATCCTCCTTCTAGGGCCGCTACTACTACGGGTGCAATCGTGGCTCCATGTACTACCGCTCATGTGGATTGAATCAATCCTTCTATCCGAGTTTCGGTCGTTGTGGTTCGTGTCTATTTTATTCTTCCAAATGTTCACGATTGTGTTCCACGTCCCCTTAGCTACAGACGATGTCCGTGGAACACACGCAACTACTACTGTAGCCACCATCCTTGTGTCAGTTCGTACATCGACTGCTGTTGCAGGTGATAAACAAAGAGCACAAAGGTAATTTTAACGTGTTATGTTCGTCTTCCTCTGTTTTTATCATTCCCGAAACATAGGCAGTTGTCATCTATGCTAGATGCTGACAATTAATTTCGTAATCGCTGATACATTCCGTATTACTTCATCAACTATATTTTATTCAGTGGTATTAACTTTATCAAAATATGTATTTAATGACCCTGTTAATTTTGACGAAAAAGTGTAAAATTGGTTATTCAAGCTCTTCTGATACACAACTTACGCTACAGGCCCAGGCACACACGCCGACATAAACATCATAAACGAAGGAACTAAACATTGCATAGTAAACGCCTGTAGATTGTAGTTGATCGGAAAACAGTAGCAATCTGATATTAGCACAACGTTGAAAACCAGTCAATTTGCTACGATGTAACCTGAAGGTGTTTTTCCGTTTATATTAAACGTCATCGGATGTGAGGTTCCAGAAACTAGAAGAGTAAAACGATGAAAAATGAGAGTAATATATAGTTAAGGTGTTTTCTATGTAGTTCTTTTCATCTTATACTAATATTTTGTTATGTTGATGTACATTTGCTTAATATCACATGTACACTGGTGTTTTTGCAGGCACGCCCACTTATATCCGCACAATAAGCGTCACATCCAGACATAAGGCAACTAGCCTAAAATAGCTGAAGGTGATGTATGTATCTTTGTATATATTCCTACAAAAGTGTGCTTCAATTCATGCGCCTAATCTGCACGTGTGTTGTCAAATGTTGTTTGTATAATGCGGTTGTCAAAGTTAAATGCAACATACTTTGTTTTGGAAGAATTCACATGGAGGCCAGTTGAATGTCATGTTGATTCTACTCACTATGTTGCTGACCACGATGCACTAAAGGCAACTGAATTATGCATTTCGTGTCGTGACAGCACCCTGGCTGTGGCTAATTCATCAACCGTGTAACGCATTATGTGCACTTGTTTTTCTTATCTTCGGCTGAGTGGATCTTTGCCTGACTTACAGACATAGGTTTGCTTTTTCGTTTTTGCAGCGCTGATCTTTTTCTGACTAACCGGCGCCATGCAATGTTTGAAAGAGTTGAAAAACACGTTTCGACAAGAAGATTTTATAATGTGGTTTGGATAAGTTTATCACGGCATGTACCTTTGTGTACTCGTGATTGGTATCAAGAAGACTGCCACATAGAGCCAACATGCCTACCAAATTTGGAGGTGCATGGATCCCACTGGCAAATGTTGACAACGTCACCTATATTGAATCCATTATCTTATTCAATCGTTATCTAAACAGTGAACTTCACATCCGGGTGGGCCAGGCCTTCACTGTGTTTGTGCGTCTTTGCAACGTGTCTGGTCAAACAATATCGCTATAGTCGCCACAAACACAGAGAACACGGAGCTGCTGTACTCAGCGTACTACTCGACCACAGTGAGACCTGTCAACATGATTGGAGATTGAACATGTTCACGTGCGATGCCTCGGAACGATGCTGACTATTCTTTGGCTCGACAAAATCACAAACGAGGAGATTCTCACTAGAACATGCCTCCAAAACTGACTCGTCAGAATTCTACACCATCGACGAATATGTTGAGCTATACACCTAAGTTGAACAGAAAACGTTCTTCCCAATATATCTTCTTTAGCGGGTTGTAAGACGGGAGAAGAACAGTAGGTAGGCCAAGCATATTCTAAAATGAGATCTGACATTATTTACTATTGCTCCAAAAACATGGACTTTTGCTGCATGGACTAAACAAACTGTCCTTGGTTTTTTCAAAGCGCTTTTCAGTTCAATCCCTGGCAGACCTGTTCAATCCAACGCCATATCGACTTATATATGAAGCATTCAGCCACACTGCTGTTACTGCGCGAAGACTAATCGTTCATATATCCATCTCTGTCTGTAGCCATGTACGCATTCATAGAGCTGAGTGAACTGTGGCAACAAGGGATGAACGAAATTGCTGCAGCTTCCAAACATCAGCAAGAACAGCATTCGAACCCGGGTTCTCTAGATTGAGAGCCCGACGTTCTAACCGCTATGACACCGAATGCAAAAGAAGATCATTAGGAATGCAAAATCAACATAAACCAAGTGAGAAAACATTGTAAAATATTGCGTAGTACCTCTAGTAAAATGTGAGGTTAAGTGAGGTTCAGTTTCTTGCCATTAGAAAAACATGGCGCTGCAACACGCGAGTAGGTCGTATACGTGACGTCAACGGAACGATGAGTTACATATTATCTTAAAGAAAATAAAAACAAAGCACTAAAATGTTCACTCGTGTGTGTGTGTGTGCGTGCGTGCGTGCGTGCGTGCGTGTGTGTGTGTGTGTGTGTGTGTGTGTGTGTGAGTGTGTGATTTGGTCAAAACATTTATCTTACTTCCATATCAAGATTTCATAATTTACAAAAAAATCTCCTACGCCTAGCTTCGCCGAGCAAGGCGTAGATATAATTAAATGTTGTAATTTGTTATAGTTACATGGAAGTAAGAATACTGTTTGAACAAGAGTATATAGTATAGAGAGTATATTGTATATTTGTTGCATATATTTGCTGATATGATGACCTTAACCGAAGTGCAACAATGCGTATTACGTATTTCTTCAACATCACACAAACGAAAATAAGTTATCAGTTATTAATAAGCAGATAGTACATATACATTTTTGTATAGTTTATATAAAATAATTAAGAACCACGCATGGTGGGCTTGTCTAATACGTCATTTCATCCGATGTGCGTTAATATTAAATACAGTAATATTATATTACTATTTACATAATCAGTTACGCATTATCGAGTAAATCGCTGCAAAAATATCAGTGTCGAAACATATATCCGCGAGAGGCCGCTTCAGTTAATTTCACCTTTAAATTACGATGTAATGATTCACCCCACGAAATTCCAACACGTAGTTTCACTAATAACGTATTGTATATGAGTCAGCATGGAATGCGAAGAAAATCGTTAATGGGGTGGTCCAGATAAGTGCGTTAATACTATGTATAATACCACCACGATGACATTGTTTTAAAACAACCATAGTTTCAAATGAGTTTGACTATAACAAGTCCAATTTTTAGATTTGTTTTACATATGTTTGGCAAAAATATTCACAGAGGCGACATCAGGAACAACTACACGAACAACTGTATAGTGACGTCTCCTAAAATGTATATGTTGCAGAAGGAAACTAGACGCCATGGAGATTTTTTCGTTGCATTCCAGGTGCTTTTTACTGTGTATGCAGCAGAAGGTAAGATGTAATTACATGTATCTATATGCGTGCCTATGTGTTTTGTACCTCAACCGCCTCTGAATAGATGTTATATCCGGATATGCGGCCTACTTTCAAATGCAACTAGGTTTCAACATTGCAACAATGTTGAATCCCGGCGTCGATACAACGTGGAAACACGACATCGATATGACTTTAAAATCCAACTAATTTGGGCAGTGCTAGGTTGTATTACCTGTGACCAGTTTCTCTGAGAGGCTACTACTAGTACTGGACTGACCCTCTACCTACTCAGATATAATTACACCTGCGTATACACACACACACACACACACACACACACACACACACACACACACACACACACACACACACACACACACACACACACACACACACACACACACACACACACACACACACACACACACACACACACACACACACACACATATATATATATATATATATATATAAAGAGTGACTTACAGTCCTATATCAAGAAAGATTAACAGTTCTATATCGGCGAGTGCGGTCTTGCATTATGCGTGTTCATTGAGTGTTCACTTGTGTTCGTCGGGCTCGGCAAGTGCTGTCTTGCGTTCGGCGTGCTGTATTATGTACGGCGTGATCTGCGAATGCAGTCTTGCGTGCGGCGTGCTCGGCGAATGCTGTCTTGCATACGGCGTACTCGGCGAATGCTGTCATGCGTGGCAGCTGGCAGTATAGCTGTAAACGGCACGTTGGTAGAGGGATTCGAGGGTGGACTGCGATGAAAGTTAGCGTCTATGGCTCTGCGACTATTTGCCGCCGGTGTGTCGCATACTCCCACGTCCGCGAACCGTTGGGCGAGTAGGGTTATTCCGAGAGGAACCATGTACGTTCTTAGATATTATGTTCAACCTGACTGTCACATGGCTGGAGTTCCTCTGCTGTTTCATCGTCCGTAACTATTTTATACTTCCACTATAACCTATCGCAGCCGTCGTCTCACAACGGATTAACCAATCATGTTGGTTCATAAAAGAGCCCGTAGACCACAGAAAGACTTGGATGCATAGTTGCCTTGGTTGCCTTGGTTACCTATACCAATCACAAGTAAACAGTTATGCAACGTTTGTTCTAAATCACACTAGTCTCAACCATTCAAATCACATGATAGCCTACACAAAATTTATATGATAGGAATCTCTACAATACACACATTACGATGGTGTACATCAGAAATACATATGCTTCCAGATTTATAACAGAAAACCACTTTAAACATTCCTTTACCTCCCTCTGTTATCCGAAAGTTCAGATGTTTATCTGGCCCTATACTGTCACCAACAGACAACAACAACGTAGACTGTATGTAAAATTATTCATTCTTCACCATAATTATGTTCTAAAACAATGATAAACAACATCAGACGACAACTAGTTTTCCAACGATAAGACAACATTTCGTTGATATGTTAATTAGTTAGAAACAAATAAATCTCCGATCTCTAGATTAGCCATCGGTTGCTACTCGGCGCCATTAGCATGACTCTTACACACAACAATTTCAGTCGCTAGGTGCAAAGGTAAACAATCTAATTATACACAACTTCACCCGATCTCTGATGTGTGACACAAATGCTATTTAGAGTTTAATGATCATTAATGATATATATATATATATATATATATATATATATATATATATATATATATATATATATATATATATATATATATATATATATATATATATATATATATATATATATATATATATATATATATATATATATATATATATATATATATATATATATATATATATATATTATTTATTTATTTATATAATATATTATTAAATTTTTAAAAACAAACTAATGATTGTCTTAAAGAAAAACCTGATATGTATATATATATATATATATATATATATATATATATATATATATATATATATATATATATATATATATATATATATATATATATATATATATATATATATATATATATATAATCAATAGTTTGCTAATATAAAATATCAATACTTAAATATGATGCAAGGTTACAATCCAATGAATTATCAATTAAGATGTGCAATAGGTGTCGCAAATTACAATAGTTAGTCTCCTAGATCTTTGCATGACCAGTCTTTTATCGCGAAATGGGAAGACATCGTGTGATTATTTCCACCTACTTGTTACGCCACCTAGCGATCAACTTGTGGTCGAGTGCAAATTGCGCCTGCACATGGTTTGGACTTTGAGTTCTTAAACTGTCCATGTTAAGGCATATACTCGAGCGTTCTTGTCGGTTTATATCGTGATGTCTGTGTGTGCCCGACCGGTTTCCGCTTGCCACCATATAGTAATATGTCGTAGGCACGCATATATATCGAGCAAACAAAATGTTTTAATTGGAATAGTTCTAAGCTTACTCAGCGGAGTTACATTATCAATTCACCTACCACGACCCGACACAGTCCCAATTATACGCAGACAAAACATTTTCTACACTATTTCAACAGTACCATCAAATAAGTGGGCCGACAAAAAGTTTAACAAACTAACTTGCTTGCATGACATAGATACAACGTTGGAGTTAAGAAGAATACCAGGCATAACTGGAGGAGTTGGGACACTCATTGGAAGGGTGTTTGGTGTCATGGTGTGATAACAGTCACACGTTTGAAATGTTGGTTATAACCCCTGTCATCAAAGAACACATGAAAGATCGCATGTTCACAGAAGACATCTTTTGGAATATCACATGTTGCTGGTTCTACGCAACTTTCAAAGTAAATGTACGGCTACATTAATGTTAACTAGATTACATAGTTACCATACTGCCTTCTGTTTATCGCCTGCCACAGCATTTGCTGCACGAGCTGACGATGTACGGCGTCTGCAATCGTAGTAGCGTTTGTACCAGGGACATCGTTTGCAGCGAAGGGACGTCCGTACTTGCAGAAGACCTAGCTACCGCATCCGTAGCACACGGTCGACTGCCAGCCGTTGTAAGTCTCTCTTTAGCGTGCGGCAATGGTTACTTATGAACTGTGCTTGCAATAGTATTGCATTCAATTGGAAAATAATGAACACCTTAGTCTACCAGTGGCATATACTTCTGTTAGAACGCATTAAATACAACGACGCTTTGTCACTAACAAAAATGTCGAGTTCGTACCATACTGAATCGAGCACGACATCATCGTAAGTAGGTTCTGTATAATTGGTAATTTTAAATATTGCAATGATAAATGTGCCCTAAACGTTGTTGTTTGTTAAATGTGAAATAGTTATTGGGTCTTACTTATTTTGCCTACTTCTTATGCCTACATCATACATGTTGGTAGTCTTTGCGCGATGTCACTTGTTCATTTATTGGTCCTACTGATAAAGGAGGGCCGACTACCAAAGAGAGCAGGGTGAAACAGCGAGGTCGCAAGAAAAGGGACATTCTGGGTTAAGAGGGATGTGGGGAAGGCGAAGGAGGAAGAAAACTTGATGGAAAAAGTTGTCGATCGGGATCAGTGGAAAGGACAATAGCCGAAACAGTGCAACAGTATAATGACTAGTCACCCTCACCATTTTAAAAGGAACTCTGAGAAAATACATATGCTGCACTTGTATTCTCGTATTTGATGCGCTAAATATTCAACAATCAATTTCGAGTTCAGTGGTACACGAGCACATATAGAATGGTGGGATAATTGTTTATGCTGTTGTTAGTGTTCCTTGTGTGGGTCATCAACGGGTCTTTTGCGTAATTACTAACATTTATACATTCCATTCATATACTGCTTTAGACCAACTTATGCAGGGAGTCAGTTACGTACACACAGCCTGATCGGCGCCTCTCACGCGCCTTTCAGGGAAGCAACTCTCTTTGGCATATACACCAGCTCTGTCTGCCGAAAGACACAAACATAGAACAAAACTGTCCAAGCTTCGAAACGGCGGTATGAGAAATCGAACCACTGTTCTCTCGATCGACAGACGGGTGTTCCAAACACTAAACGACCGCTTGTCCACATGTATACCCTAGTGTCACACTACGTTGTACTGCCGACATTACATGTCACTACCAGCCTACATATAAGTATTTTGGCGTCACAAGTCGTTGATGTTTTATCACTAAGAAGAAACGTCGTTAAACGTCGAGATCTACATTTGAAGAAATCTATTATAATTAGTCAAGGCATGCCTAACTATAAAAGTATGATTAACACAAATGGCAATTGACCTAATTGAGAAGACAGAAGAGTTTGAATCATTTGATAGAGAATTGGTCATTGTTATCGTGAGGCAACATTTCACACACAATTGGTTAATGAAGCTGGTTAAGGCATGGCGTCATTAATTGTATGCAACACTATGAATAAAAAAAAATTATTGGAACACATAGTTTACATGGGTTTTCATTTCATTTTGTTTTGTAAAATGCCAAGAACTTTGTACAGTGCCAAACTGCTACAACTCAAATTTCAACAAGCTCCATGATATGTTACTTTACTACATGATATCAATATTACTTTTTTGAATAAGAACATACTTTATAATGCACAAAGCTTAGTATTTTTGATATACACAAACACACATTTATTTACCTAATGTTTTTTCCTGAATATATTACTAAATTGTAATATTTTATTTCAGAATATATACACATGTTTTTTCTTTGATGGAAAGAGCATAAAGTTGTCAATTGATTTATTATAATCCTACGATACCCAGAGCATCCAAGTAATGCGGTGAAACATACATGACATAATGGGCGGCTCCGAACTGTGGAAAGCAGTGTCCAGTTTCTCAGCAGGACACCAGGTAGCAGCACTTCTAGTTATCATAATAACACAGAGGGCAGCACCTTATAAACTGGAAAGCATTAAAAAATTACCACTATTTTATTGCGTATGCTGTAGCGGTTTATTTAAATACGGGACGAAATATGTCAAAATGTTCTTAAGCAGTTTGGTTTTAAAATGTATTTACTGATAAGGAAATGTAAACGTGTATTTCTTGTTATAATGATTAGGATGGTCAATGACAGGAATAGTTAATCTTAGTTTTCATCGTGATCTCCTTCCTTTTCCCAACTGTGGTTAGACACGTGAATGCCTACATCCATGGCCATTGCCAGTTTTATGCGACCATAACATCCTTCTTCGTTTCGTGCATATAGGTATCCTACTACATCCTGTTTTAATTAGTCCAGTATTTTCTTTAAATGTCTAAGTGAAGTAACGGAAGTCGTGAATGAGGTAGTTAGTGTATTTCATGCAACATTTTTAGAAGCAAAGAACAATATATTTCATAACATATTCTTGTTTTATGTGAGTTAAACAGTAACATTCTCGGTTTGCAGCCACGCTTTCAATAAACCTAAGTATTACAATTCTGTTGATGAAGGTATAAACATATGTCACAAGGGTGCCATAAAAATCAACTCCAATTAAAAAGTGGACAAATTAATTGTATCTTTGAAAGTACGACGATCGAAAGAGTCGTCCGTATGTCCAAACGGTACGCTTTGTTGTGGTAGAGTACAATTACCAGCCTGGTGATGTCGAGTACTCTGTTCATGAACGGCTCAACAAAAGACAATAAAAACAACTATGGTGATGTCGGTTGATCAGGCAAAGATCTTCTCTGTACAAAGCAATAAAAACAATTGCGGATATGTCGACTACTCAGGCTACTCCGCAACAAAGAACCAAAGCTATAAAAAAGTTACATAGACAGTCTTACTCGATTGATGGAGTGGGCCCAGACAGGCCGGCAGACATTACATAAATCAGTCGTTTTTAGTGCATCGAGTTCAGTAACAGGGTGAGTTGATTTAGCAAGCAATTCAGTTGGCCTTCTTGAGAATTCTTCCAAACGAATGTGTATTGCATTCAACACTGACAACATCCACAACCAGATCAACAATTCGAAGACTTATGCTACCTAGGTACGTGTAACGAGCCAAACAGTTGTAGCAGTATAAACGACGTTTTTGTGTTTGTACATCAGTATTTGTATTTATCAGTATTTACTCGCTATTACAAGATCGGTATTTACTCGCTATTACAAGACCAGTATTTACTCGCTATCACAAGTATAAACGTATATCGTAAAATACAAAATGTTGATATAGTGAGCGGTAAACTACTTTTAAAGAAATGTCACCTGTTTCTTTCACGCGCCTTGAACCGCCTCGAGTCAGTCCCTACGACTGTGGTTAAATGTATGATTATTAGGGCGTCGTAATAAGTGCACGATACGTCGTAGTAGTTGCGTCAGACTCAGAGTGATTACCAACGTCTACATGGCACGCAAAGGCTAATTTCTTTATTTGCCTTTTTTACAGGTACATCTTTTTACGTCCATCGCTTGTTTCGGCAGGTGTTTGATGTTAAGACACAGGTAGACCGCCATATGACAAAGAAGCTTCTTGTCACAAACTGACAATCAAATCTCGGGTTAAAAAGTAGCAAGTTATGAAAAAGGGCGCTTTGTTCGGCAGGTGTTCGACTCTTCGACGTAGGTGCCATTCTGCACTGCATGGACAAGTCTGGCAGAAATGGAGAGTGAAGATCTAAGACACTGTGTCTAGACGCAATCATATTTCATATGCGCATTATTGAGCGGCACTGCGTCGCCCGACAAAACGGGCAAGACATTTTCGTGACAAAGGAACTTCACATATTCTCAGCTGCCAGAGCATATCCGCTACACACCAATTATTTAAATTAAATGTGTTATCCACATATTTACGGTATGTTACGAAACTCGTAAACCTGGAGAAAACAGACCGTCCAACTTATAGCATGGTATCGTATGTAACTTCTTATCCGCTGGTGCCAATGAAACCCGATTAAGCATCCATCAAATAAGTGGGCCAGAAAAAAACAATGAAACTTTGGAGATCAGAAGAAAACTAAGCATAATTGGATGAGCTGGGACAATCCTTGGTTGGGTGTTTCCTACGGTCACTCCCCAAACCTATATTGTCTCCTTGGATTTGGTAAATCATATACCTTCTTAGAGGGGTCAATGTAATTGTGCACATTGTATATCCTGGAAAAAGCGTTGTAGCACAAATATCGCCATGGTGTA